>CAUJRU010004199.1:0-21000 GCA_963277665.1 Viscum album | reverse complement strand
AAACTTATATATGTGATATCCATGCTATCAACTTTATTTAGAATAAGTAAAACATAATTGTTTTAAAAGTTTATTGAAATTTAAAAACCTATAGTTGAAAATAAATTGGAAATAAAGGAATGTGAAGAAAAATATTGGGTAAAACCCCATAAGTGGTTAAAAATTTTATACCATCCACACATTGATTTCATGTTAATCATACCCAATCCATCGATGGATAAGGATTATATGGTAATAACCACCACATTTTCTCTTTCCCAGAGTTGTGCAACTTGACACTTATGTGGAGGTCCCCCCAGAAATAATATGGTGCATCTAACCCCATCCTATTATTGTAAAAATTTTCAAATGAGGGTGGAAGAATAATATATAGGGATTCCTCTTTGAATTATCTAGGAGGATATGTGTCCATTAGTACCTCTACATCTTTAAGAGACTGATCTAGAATGTAGAATTTTTTTCTCAACATTAAATTAGATCACATCATTTTATATTTTATGATCCAAATGATTTTCTATAGAGGATGTATCTAATCACTACTACATCACCTCCTTTTATTATCCATAATAAACATCTTATTCAACAAACACTTCATAATATTCATGGGCCAATGAAGAGGATAGAATTTTATTAGAAAAATAACAAGGGGATCAAGTCATTGTCACAGATTTGGAAAGATCTAAACAAAATAGAGAAAAATATCAAAATTTACCTAAAGTGATTATCTGGAAACCCATGTTCTTATTCCATGGCTTTAAAAAAATCAATCATTTTGGGAAGTGAATGTCCATTAAATTCAACTACAACCTCTTGGATTTCTTCATCAAAAGTTGGGAATATTAGATCTCCTACATAGAAATCTAGGAAAAAAGGTGAAAAATCATGTAGTTATTTGACTAAAGCATCCAAGAAATGTGGATTTATATATTATTTAAGCTCTTCTATAATTGATTTGAATTAATTTTCCTTTAATGTCCTGAAAATATTCCTTGTTTTAGGAAAAAAAATCTAATAATATTTTCCAAAGGTGGTTCATATTCCACTTATTATTATTTATTATATATTAATTATTTTTTTTCATTTTTTAAAAATTATTATTTTATTTATTTTATTTTTCATAACTCCTTGGTATCCCCCATAAAAATAATTCAAATTGATGAGTGAGGTTTTTGGTGTGTTGTTTTTAACCTCCTACTTCAAAATTTTAATCTACTAACTACTCCAGTAATGTAGATCCCAGAGTTTTCATCCAATATGGTTAAATTTAAGGAGTTACTTTCTCATAATTTTATTATTTACTTCTATATTTCTATGGGGGATTTCTATAACTGGAATGAAACTACTCTATTTTATAAACTATTATACATGAAAATTAAAGAAAGAAAAACATAAGCTGTGTGTAAAGTGGAAATAAAACATTAAAAATGGGACAATGGATTTCCCTAGTGATTATCCAAGTTTAAACATTTTCTATTAGTTTAAAATATATTCATTCCATAAACTATCTCAACAAATAGTTCAATATATAAAATTGTGCATCTCATTAACTTCAAAATTTCTAGGTCAATAACTAAAATGTCCCACCCCTTCCTCATTGGCTTGAGAAAGCGTTGAGATGCTAATTGGCCTTAGGCGACGTTCCCAAGGCGCCAAAGGCTGGAAATAAATGCTGATGGTGTCAAGAAAAATTGGGGAATGATTTTTTCCATAGGATAAAACAACCAACCAAACAAGGTATAATAAACAATTACCACATAATGCATGACAATAAGGATTACAACTCAATGAAACCAAAAGACCAATACAACCAAGACACAATAATCCATAATCATAGTTGTCACTCCCTGACCCTTATATATTAATTTAATTTAATTATTGTTTCTACTTTTGAATATTTTTCCAAGGTCCAAAGTGAGTCCTGGATGATGTTTCTTGGATTTTGATTAAAAAAATGCGCATTTTGGGCGACATCGCTGGATGCATGGGCAGAGAGCGACGCTACGCGGCTCGGCCCCTGCAACTGCGTGGCCCTTTTTCGTATTTTTTTATTTAATAAAAATAATACGAGTTCTTTTATTTTTTTTTTGATTTAGTATGAATGTTATTATTAATAATATGATTATGTATATTATTATTATTATTATTAAGATTATTAATAATTAATAATAATAATAATATTATTATTAGTTTGGTATTATTTTATTCTATTTATATTTTATTTTCTTTGCTTTTTATTTTCTTTCTTCTCTCTATTCTTTCTTTATTTATTTTTTCTATTCCCTCATTTTGTACTTCTTCTATGTGCATGCCCCCTTCTTTCTTTTTCTTTTTTTTCTCCTACTTCACGCAGCAGCACCCCCATCTTCTTCCTCCTGCACTGCTGCCGGTCCGCACCTCCTCCTTGCTGCGTAGCAGCAAAGCTACATGACCCCCGCTCCCTTCTCTGTTTGCTGCCGCGCAGCAGAACAACAACCCGCATGCCCAGTTATCCTCTCCTCCAGTAGTCGGCTCCTCCCCTGCATGCTCACGCCCCACAGACCCGACTCTCCTTCCCTTAGCAGCGCTGTCCGCGGATGCAACCCGCAAATCCCCAGCACCTCGCACCTCCCCCTACTGCCTTCGGCCTGCACTAGTGTGCACAGTCCAGCCTGCTCCGGCTCCTCCCGCAGCTAGCACCGCTCCGCCTCCTTTCCTCCACCTGCACAGTCAGACCCCCAGCTCCCTTCCTGTCCATCACCGCACCCAGCAGAACTGCCCGGCCACCCTCTCCTTCAGCGCAGGACTCCCAACCTTCTCCTACTGCCAGCCCTGCGTGCTCCACCTGCTCCGGAGCCCCCTGTCCTATGTGCTCCACCCGGTCCAGCCCTCCTTCTCCAACAGTCGGCGCCCCGACACCCTCTGTCCAGTGCCGCGCAGCAGTCCCTTCCACCGGCCGACCTTCTGTCCAGCTCACCCGTGCCTAGCAGCCTCCCCTGGACTCAGCCCTCCTCACAACAGCATCTCAGGCACTATCCCGATCCTCGTCGCCCCATGTTGGTATATCTCTTTTTGTTTATGATCCTTTGATATTTTTATTGGATATAAATATATAAATAAATATATATATATATATATATTACATTGGGACGATGAGAGTTTTTATTAATTAAATATTACTTTGGGTCGGTTTGACTTTTTAGGACCTGCGCGGGGCATTTCTGAGTGAGCACCATCACCGCTCTTTCTTTCTGAGCTTGCACCATCGTTGCGCCTTGGCCTAGAGGTAGGAGTTCCCCTTTTCACTTTCCTTTTTAATTAAATATTTACACATTTCATGCTTTTCGCACCTCTTCTAATTAATAAATATTGATGTATGATCCCTGGTTTCGTTGTTTGGTGTGAAAAGTGGTGTTTTATACCTTGTTATGTGATAAATATGGTTTTCTTGTTATATATTTCACACCTCGTGTTCAATAAAATGCTCGGTTGGCTCTTACAGTTTATTTAGAAAATAAAATGGTTTGGTTTGGTTTTGTAAAAAAGTTTCATTTATTTTATACACGACACTTGAAACATTTTCTTGACGAACGAACACCCAGTATTGAAAGAATGTCAGTTTGGCCTTTAAACTTAATTCACAGAATTTCAAATGTGATTTTGGTTTAAATAATAAAGGATTTCTTCTGAAGCATGAACATACATTTTGGTTCTTTTTTTAGAAAAAAAATAGTGATTGTGAAATGCGTTTAATGCCCGTTTGGCACTTTAAGGAAAATGATAAAAACGTTTTGATGAAAATCCTCCTAGGATAACAGTGCTGCCTTGGTTGTGACTGTTTGTTTGGGAGGCCGCGCTTATAGGATCTCAAGTGCTCGAGTAGTCTAAAGGCATGAGGTTGTCCTAGGGAGTGGCTTGGGGTGATGCATGTTGTGCTATATATATATATATATATGTGTGTGTGTGTGTGTGTGTCTGATTGGATGCTCGGCTGGCGTCGCTTAGCTCACCCCCTTTCCTAAATACTTGAGAGATGGGAATCTGGCATATTGAGTGAATTTTCTAAGAACGATTGCTGCACTAGTTAGATTACACACTGGCTAGTATCCCCATAGCAGGGGAATACTGAGTTATTGCTGCTATGGGGATTGGGCCCCCCGGTTAGGCCATGTAGGGCTATGCTGAGCGTTAGGGCATCATGATATCATCAAGTTAGAGCATGCCTTCAGGATGAGTCTCATGTATGGTATGTTCTGGATTGTTCACGATCTCCTAGGTTCACCCATGTCTATTGGATTTCAGTTACTTTCAGAGATGTTTTGTTACTTGTATGTATTTCTACATTGCCCTTGTTATGTACTTACTTTGTGCATCGTTTTTCTTGGAAAGTGGTAAACCGGTTTTGACTTGGTAAAAAAAATGGTTTTCAAATGAAAGTATTTAATCCTCTTTGTACAACTTTGAAAATGCAAAAATAACTTTCTCTTTGAAAATGCTAACGTCTCACTAAATGAATTGACTTGGGTTTTTGAGAAATGAATAATGGAAATAACTCATACATTATTTTTGAGTAACGTGTAGAAAACCTTACTTTTATGAATTGTAGTTCAAACTTGAAATGATGTTTCTCTTATTTTAAAGGTAGTGCATTGGGAATAGATATCAGGCTACCATACTGAGTTTTAATACTCACGCCTATAGTTTATTTCTGTTTTTAGTGTTGTACATGCTACAGCTTGAGTACGCTTGCCTTGGGCGACGCTTGACCGTTGAGTTGGAGAGTGACCCACGGGGTCACACAGAGTTAGTTCGGGAGTCGTGTTGGGTCAGTTTTATTTCATTTTGTTCTTGTTTAGTCACTTTATTTGGGTTATTTATTCTACGCTGCTCTGCATTATTTTGCTACTTTATTTATTTGTATTGGGCAAAATTGTTCCCACAGCCTCTATTGATGCCCTAGTTCTTGTCGCCAGCCCGGGAGGATTGGGAATGTCTCTCGGGTCATGTCGCGGACCGGCTCGGGTGACCGGTTCAGGGTCGACCTGGGTTGGTTCATGACAAAATGGCATCAGAGGAGGTTATCTCTTAGAGAACCTCTCTTTTTCAGAGCACCCTTTGTTATTTGGGATGTCAAGGTAGATGGAGTAGGATTGTCGGGACTCGAGGGGTAAGTGCGGGAAGAGCGTCGCGAACTCTTGCTCGTTCTGATCCTTGGGATTCCATGGGAAGTCTTATTTAATTATTTTCTTGGGTTTTTATGGAGTGTTTTGTTATTGGGATACGACAAAGAGAGTTGGGCTAATAGTCCTCCTAAGCCGCATGGCCTGGCAAGCCATGTGGAGCTAGGAGCATGGTCCAAAAAGACTCTCTATGTCGGTGACGTGATTGGCATATGGCCACCAACCATGTGGTCAAGTCACTCGCCGACACTAGTTCCATGTTGAGTTGTTTTGGATTTCTCCTTACTTTTGAAAAATTTATGTCAAAAAAAATTGGTTTTGAAAAAAAAATATTTTTTTTTGAAAATGGGATGAATGATTTGTTTTGGAAAAAAAATGAAATGAAGTTGTTTTTTTTTTGGCCTTGGTGTTCATAAGGGTGCTCACATGCATAGTGATATGCAGAAATGTGGACGGATGTCTGGTATGGTGAATGGATGCCTGGGGTGGCACAGAGACATGCATGTGAGTGAGACTCTAAAGAATACCAAGGGCGAGGGTTTAACCCACTAATCTTAATTTAAATTAAAATTTTTTTCAAAAAGGAATGTTTTGATGTTATGATAGCCTGTTTCCCTTTGTTTATAGCATGTTACCTATGCGGTGTTTTATTTTGAGGATTTTTATTTACTGATTTGGCCTTGATTGCGTTCTTGGCTTTTCTTGTCCAGAGGTTATCCCTTAAAGCTTCGATGGCTGATCATAGTGCGGTTGATCAACCTAAGGATTTTGTGCTTGAGTTTAGGAAGTTAGATCCAACTCTCTTTTATGGGCAAGCAGACCCTTCCGTAGAAGAGGAGTGGCTTAGGAATATTGAAAGGGACTTTGACCTCATTGAGTTTCCCGAGTCGTTGAAGCTCAAATTTGTGACCTTCATGCTTGAAGGTTCACCGTGGACGTGGTGGAAGTCGGTGTCTCGGAACAAGCCCCGTCAAGAGCTTACTTGGGAGTTGTTCAAGGCTTCATTAATTTGTCAGTATTTCTCTAAAGAAGAAAGAGTGAGGAAAAGGATGGAGATGTGTTGTTTGCAGCAGGGCGTTAGATCCGTGTTAGAATATTTCCAGCGCTTTGTGGAGCCAGTCCCTTATGATTCAGGGTATGCTACAGATGACTCCATGAAGGCTCGACACTTCGAGGCGGGTCTCCACCCTGATCTAAAATCGAAGGTGTCAGCGTCCAATCAAAATTCTTTTGCCGATGTGGAGAGACAAGCTTTTCATGTCGAAGCCATGATGACAGGAGTGCTCGAAGTGGTCCTTCCTTCTTCAATTCTCAGGATTAGTGGGGAAACTTCCAACAAGAAGATGAATAAGCGATTGAAAGTCAATGAAGCAGGTCTTAGAATCAAAAGGCCTCGGGATCTTTCATCACCCTCTTCGGAGCAGGAGATCTTCATGTGTTACTAATGCAGAAAGTTGGGTCACAAGAAGCCGTCGTTCCCAAGTGCTCCGAAGCCCTGTCATGTTTGCGGACGTTTGGGTCATTTACAACGATTGTGTCAAGGTATTTCTAGAAAGAATCACAGAGGAAGTTCTCAGAAGTGATGTAATGTGGGGTTTTTGTTTAAAGTTTCTTAAGTATGTTTCTTTCCAGTGTAAGGGATCTTTTGTCGTGGTTGTTATATGAGTGTTGTTTCGGGTTTGAAATCTTTGGGAATGTTGGGGGTTTTGATGAATTCTGGTTTTCAATGTCAGCGTGGTTTTTCATTTCAAAACTCTGTCTTTTCCTTTTTCAAATTAAAAGATATATGTTCCTTATTGGGATTACCAGAACCTGACTGTGAGGCAGGAGATGCTTCATCCATCGGAGCTCCAGCCAAAAGGCCTCGGAGTGAAGTCGGTGCATAGCCAGGAACCCTAAGGGAATTTTAAGAATCTTGGTTAAGGTTGTTCCTCTATCATTGTGGTGAGACAGTTTTAAGCATGTTTGTTTTTGCATCATGGTCATGTAATTATTGTCTTGAAACAAGAGCGTGATGGACTTATCCCCTGCGCAATGCCAGTGTTCGTGCCTTTTTGGGTTTTTACGGAGTTTTTAGTTCAGTTCCTATTCCTTTTGGGCAGAACTGACTGGTTTAAGTGTTCTTGGTGTGTTTCTTTCATCTTGAGTAAGACCTGGTCCATGTACTAGTTGAATTCTCATGGTGGGGAGTCCGTTCAGGCCTCCCCACTTTTTTTTGTTTCGGGAAATAGGTTTAAGTCCGGTTAGTGGTCGATGAAATGTCCATCTGTTAAGAGGTTGGATCGTGTCATGTGGAATCCCAAAGTTTTGATCAACCGGCTAGATAGTATCGTGGATTTCCATGGACGGAAAGCATTATGGTGGGGAGAATTTTTACACCTTGACCCTTATATATTAATTTAATTTAATTATTCATTCTACTTTTGAAAATTTTTCCAAGGTCTGGAGTGAGTCACGGATGAGGTTTCTGGGCTTTTTATTAAAAAAATGCACATTTTGGGCGACATCGCTGGACGCACAGGCAGAGTGCGACGCCACACGGCTCCGCCCCTACAACTGCATGACCCTTTTTTGTATTGTTTTTATTATTTAATTAAAATAATATGAGTTATTTTATTTTTTTGATTTAGTATGAAGGTTATTATTAATAATATGATTAATAATATGATTATAATTATTATTATTAAGATTATTAATAATTAATAATAATAATAATAGTATTATTAGTTTGGTATTATTTTATTCTATTTTTATTTTATTTTCTTTGATTTTTATTTTCTTTCTTCTCTCTATTATTTATTTCTTTATTTTTTTTATTCCCTCCTTTTGATCTTCTTCCACGCGCATGCCCATACTTTGTTTTTCTTTTTTTTTTCTCCTCCTTCACGCAGTAACACCCCCATATTCTTCCTCCTGCACCGCTACCGGTCCGCACCTCCTCCTTGCTGCGTATCAGCACAGCTACACGACCCCCGCTCCCTTCTCTGTTCGCTGTCACGTAGTAGCACAACAACCCGCACGCCTGGTTCTCCTCTCCTCTAGCATTCGGCTCCTCCCCTGCATGCGCACGCCCCAACAGACCCGACTCTCCTTCCCTTAGCAGTGTTGTCTGCGGCTGCAACCCGTGAAGCCCCAGCACCTCGCACCTCCCCCTACTACCTTCACCCTGCACTAGTGCGCGCAGTCCAGCCTGCTCTAGCTCCTCCCGCAGCCAGCGCCATTTCAGCTCCTATCCTCCACCTTCACATCTGGACCCCCATCTCCCTTCTTGTCCGTCACCACACCCAGCGGAACCGCCCGACCACCCTCTCCTTCAGCGCAGGACTCCCATCCTCCGCCTGCTGCCAGCCCTACGCGCTCCACCCGCTCCGGCGCCCCCTGCCCTGCATGCTCCACCCGCTCCATCCCTCCTTCTCCAACAATCGGCGCCCCGACACCCTCTGTCTAGTGTCGCGCAGCAGTCCCTTCCGCCGGCCGACCTTCTATCCAGCTCACCCGCGCCTAGCGGCCTCCCTTGGACTCAACCCTCATCGCAACAGCAGCTCAGGCGCTGTCCCAAGCCCCGTCGCCCCCTGTTGGTATATCTCTTTTTGTTTATGCTCCTTTGATATTTTTATTGGATATATATATATATATATATATATATATATATATTACATTGGGACGATGAGAGTTTTTATTAATTAAATATTACTTTGGGTTGGTTTGACTTTTTAGGACCTGCGCGGGGCGTTTCTGAGTGAGCGCCATCACTGCTTCTTCTTTCCGAGCTTGCACCATCGTTGCGCCTTGGCCTCGAGGTAGGTGTTCCCATTTGCACTTGCCTTTTTAATAAAAGATTTATGCATTTCATGCTTTTCACACCTCTTTTAATTAATAAATATTGTTGTATGATCCTTGGTTTCAATGTTTGGTGTGAAAAGTGGTGTTTTGTACCTTGTTATGTGATAAATAGGGTTTTCTTGTTATATATTGCACACCTCGTGTTCAATGAAATGCCTGGTTGGTTCTTACAGTTTATTTGGAAAATAAAATGGTTTGGTTTGGTTTTGTAAAAAAGTGTCGTTTATTTTATACATGACACTTGAAACATTTTCTTGACGAACGAACACCCAGTATTGAACGAATATCAGTTTGGCCTTTAAACTTAATTCATGGAATTTCAAATGTGGTTTTGGTTTTAATAATAATGGATTTCTTCTGAAGCACGAACACACATTTTGGATCTTTTTTTAGAAAAAAAAATAGTGATTGTGAAATGCGTTTAATGCCCGTTTGGAACTTTAAGGAAAATGATAAAAACTTTTTGATGAAAATCCTCCTAGGATAACACTGCTGCCTTGGTTGCGACTGTTTGTTTTGGAGGCCGCGCTTATAGGCTCTCGGGTGCTCGAGTAGTCTAAAGGCATGAGACTGTCCTAGGGAGTGGCTCGAGGTGATGCCTGTTGTGCAATATATATATATATGTGTGTGTGTGTGTGTGTGTGTGTGTGTGTGATTGGATGCTCGGCTGGCATCGCTTAGCTCACCCCCTTTCCTAAATACTTGAGACAATGGAATTTGGAATATTGAGTGAATTTTCTAAGAACGATTGCTGCACTAGTTTGATTACGCACTGGCTAGTGGCCCCATAGCAGGGGAATACTGAGTTATTGCTGCTATGGGGATTGGGCCCCTCGGTTAGGCCATGTATGGCTATGCTGAGCATTAGGGCGTCATGATATCATCAAGTTAGGGCATGCCATCAGGATGAATCACATGTATGGTATGTTCTGGATTGTTCACGATCTCCTAAGTTCACCCATGTCTATTGGATTTCAGTTACTTTCAGTGTTGTTTTGGTACTTGTATGTATTTCTACATTTCCCTTGTTGTGTACTTACTTTGTGCATCGTTTTTCTTGGAAAGTGGTAAACTGGTTTTGACTTGGTTAAAAAAATGATTCTCAAATGAAAGTATTTAATCCTCTTTGTACAACTTTGAAAATGAAAACATCACTTTCCCTTTGAAAATGCTAACGTCTCACTAAAGTAATTGACTTGGGTTTTTGAGAAATGAATAATGGCAATGACTCGTACTTTTTTTTGAGTAACGTGTAGAAAACATTACTTTTATGAATTGTAGTTCAAACATGAAATGATGTTTCTCTTATTTTAAAGGTAGTGCATTGGGAATAGATATCGGGCTACCCTACTAAGTTTTAATACTCACGCCTATAGTTATTTTCTGTTTTTAGTGTTGTGTAGGCTACAACTTGAGTACGCTCGCCTTGGGAGACGCTTGACCGTTGAGTTGGAGAGTGACCCACGGGGTCACATGAAGTTAGTTCGGGCATCGTGTTTGGTCAGTTTTATTTCCTTTTGTTCTTGTTTAGTCACTTTATTTGGGTTATTTATTCTGTGCTGCTCTGCATTATTTTTCTGATTTATTTATTTGTATTGGGAAAAATCGTTCCCACATCCTCTATGGATGCCCTGGTGGTTGTCGCCAGCCCGGGAGGATCGGAAACGCCTCTCGGGTCATGTCACAGACCGGCTCGAATGACCGGTTCAGGGTCGACCTGGGTTGGATCGTGACAATAGTACTAAGCGGAAGACTACAAAATCAAACCCCAAAAAGATAAGACACAACTCCACAACTCCAGTCCAAGCTCCGTGCTCCCAACACCACAAAACCATCCAAGCATCACAATGAACCACTAGCAAAATAATATGCTTTACCCTTACCTGTGTCCTGGAAAGTGATATCTACAAAATCACCAAAGTGCCAAAGTAGGGTGTGATTACAAATACTCAGTAGGTTTTTCCCAAATGAATTCCCCATGCACTCCACTAGTATAAAACTGTTAGAACAATTATATAAAATTGTTTCTATAAATCAACAAATAGTGCAACCATTTCCAATAATCCAAACACACCCTTACCAAAAAATATTCTACCCAAATAACCACAATACAAAATAAAGCCAACAACCATTACATAAACCATTTTTACCAATTAATATTAGCACACAATTTCCACATTTCAGAGAAACACCCAATAAAGCATACCCATATAGGTTCACACAACCAAACCGATAAACTATCACGGTGTAACTTCTCATCCAAGAGGTTAGACTACTTTCCCAATATAGTGGTTCTTCCTGAACACTTATCTTTGATGTTGGCTCTTTCTTCTACTATACATCTCCTATATTATAGTGGAACTACATTCCCACCCCACATCTATGTCAACACAAGAAAATATTCTAAAGAAAAAACAATTATATTCACCCAGAAATCCAAAACAATATGAAAACAAAACATTCCAACAAAAACATACATTAAGCACATCAACCATTAATCAAAAACACCCATAAATCCTTTTTCCATACCAAACCATATTTCAATAAAACAACATTATTATTTAAATTCATCTTTTATAAAAAAAATCAACAATTCAAACCATTAGAAATTTTAATATTAACATTTTAAAATCACATAACAACGCCCCTTTTTCAACAATATCCCATTTTACAAAAAATCCCCAAATCATCACCCAATGGGTTTCCACCAGTATTCAAACATCATATTAACAATTAATTTCATGAAAAGACAATTAATTTCAAACAAGGCTTCATGTCCTAGCAAATTGGATTCGAGAGAGAAGCCACCTACCTTAGGGTTTCAGTGAAATCGACCCACCACACAACCACAAACAAAACCGTGTGAAAAACTCAACTAAACCACCTTAGATCCCATTATATATCATCAAAAGAGCAAATATCATCATTTTAGGCAACAAAAACCATATATCTACGTGAAATGTGTGTAGATATAGAAAACTAAGAGGGGGGAGGACTAGATCCAAGGAGAACTAAGAAAGATCTAAGAGAGGAGACTTATCAGAGAAGAATCCCCTTCACCGTACCTTGAAGACCCTTAAAATCACTTACATAATGAGAGGGAGAGATTCTCTTTCCTACGAGAACCATGAATCATGAGTGAGCCTCGAGTGAGAGGAAGAATGGAGGGTTTGGGGCAAATCCAGAGTGGTCTTATTTTTAAAATCTAAATTTTGTTGTCGCACGTGGTTAGATTGTACGGTTAGAAAAACTGTGTGCTAATTGTGCTCACGCTACTACCTCAAAGGGTACTCTTCATGACCTCCTTGCACGGTCAAACAAACTATGTTAAAACCATGTGAAGACCCTCGGTCTCGCGTCACACATTTACCAAGATTTTTTGCACGGTTTCCCCAAACCGTGCTCAAACTGTGCACCTTTAAAAAGCCTTAAAAACTTTCTCAAAACCCTTCCAAACACTCCCAAACTCTACCAAACTCCACCCAACCACTTTAATCACATAAAAAGACATAAAAAATGGTTACATACTTCAGATTGGGGGTGCTATAATAACTAAGATCTTAGTCATAAACCTCATTTCATTAAGATCCAACTACTTCACTTAACAATCATTGATCACTAAGACACAATGGAATCACATCAGGTTCACAATTATCAATTGAAAATTGAGAAGTTTAAACAACTAAAAAAGACCTCAAACTCTAACCCAGATTGAATTAACATTCTACACTCGATGAACAATACACATCAATTTGTAATATTCTAGTCAGAAATACTACTACAAAACCCACATCTTATAGTGATGGTATTTATATATACCAGAAGAAAACACTGATAAATGGAATATTTATCAGTGTTAAGGATAACACTGATAAATTTAACCTTTTATCTGTGCTGATAAAGAGAACCATTATTAGGTCCCTTTTTAGCACTGATAAAGGTTAACATTTTTCAATGTTTTATTTTTAGCGCTGATAAATATTTATTTCACCAGCGCTTTATTGGCGCTGATGAAGGTCTGAATAAATATTAGGAAATAATTAAATTAAAGAAAAATAAAAATGATTTTATTAAAAAAATATTAAAATTTTTATTAATTAAATAATTATTGATAAAAATGAATAAATTGCTTATACATTATTAAATATTAATCTTTTTTTAGTTAGATAATTATGATAATTAATGTTATTAAATTTTATATGTTAGATATATAGATTTAAATTAATTTATATAAATATTATTTATATATTACAAAAATATTTATGCACTTTACATTAAATAGTCATGTATTTTTTGAATTATGATGTTGGCCCCAGAATTTGGGAAGAACAAGAACAAATAGAAAGCATTAGGAGCTACCTTGCGAAGCCTATTTACGGATCCCCCATGTCCCCACACCAGCACAAATCTCCTCCTACGTGAATCCACCCCAGAGAAAGGATGTATGAAGGTTCGTAAACCCCTTTGATGTTCACGAACCCGCTGCGGAGAGACAAGGAGGGATGCTTTGGGAACACCTTTGATGTTTGCGAACCCACCACGGAGTGATGAGTCAAGATGCTATGTGAAACCCTTTTACGTTTGCGAAACCATCTCATATCAAAGAGGTGGGATGCTCTAGGAACCCCTTTGACGTTCATGAACTTTCCACAGAGCGACGAGGTGGGATGCTCCGCAAACTTATTTGACGTTCGCTGTCACGACCCGTCCCTCGGGGCCCATGCAGTGACTACCCCAAGCTCTCTTTCCATAGGCTAGGGGCTGGCGACTAGCACCGAAGGCATATTCCCTAAAACTGGTAATGCATTACCTTTATAAACTATAAATATATGCAACCAAGAACACAACAAGATACGAACTCAAGAAAGCTATATAGTACATAGTGTGGGTATAGTATGAAAAAGGGGCCATAATACAAGCCCCACTAGAAAGTACAAGAAACTAAATGTATAAGTAAACTAGAGAAAAAAGGAAGACAATTGCTCTATCTTCCTCTGAGGTTCCTACCTGAAGGGTAGGTATAGATCGCCTCCTCATCACTCCACATTCGTCCTCCTCCTCTGTGTACTGACTCGTCGTATGGTCCACCTCCGGGCACCGTCCTATCCTGACACCCTCAGTCTCGATCAAAACCGTCTGTCATCTGCACCAAACACAACAAGGTGTGGTCATAGCCTATGCATGGGTAAGTATAAAGACACACAATAGGGACTTCGAGACCCTCAAGGTCTCACAAAATCCCCAATGGATAAACCTCAAATCATGAAGTCAACTGTCAACCCTACTTAGGTATATGCCCATATATATACCTAAGTTATCAAGTATACCCATCTCAATCATGAGGAAACACATGGTCCAACCCAAAATCCCAAATCTCAATTATTCCGCAAAGGAAGGGAAACCACAAAGGTAAGTACCACACAGGTACGCGACACATAAGAATACCACGAAGATATTACCTCGAAGGAAAGTAGCACACAGATACAAACTCGTCTCACACCAGGTATAACTTAGGTATGGTAGTAGAGATGATTAATTATAGATATTAAATCATATTACTCCATTAAGAGGCTATGCTGCTGACCTAAACAGAATCTATAGAAGCTAACTAACACATGATCTCTAGAATTTGAGCCACCCAAAATCGCTAGGAGGTGACCCACATTGGATTGCTAGTCAGTCTTCTCGTCATAGCCGGTGACTGGGTTCCCACACTAGGCTTTCTCATCGTCGGGAGAGTCTTCTCCCCTAGCCACTAGTCGATAATCCAACTTCCACGATGTCCCCCGAAGAAGTATCTCAATGGACTGCCATGACATAGGTGTCTCAATGCAACATATGATGCGTCAATCAGACGTCTGGTCTGTGATTTATTAGCCTTTTAGTCCTAAGAGACCGGTTGGATTCGTGCTTGAACCAACTCGACCATACCCCACCCATATCCAAAACTTAATTGGGGTATACCAAAAGGACCATCTAGATCCATGGTTTCCAGTGCTGCAGACGGTTCGTCATTTCGACACCGTATGAGGGAGATATGTCGAATACAAGATCTCACAATAATAATAATAATAACAATATTGGGTGTTTCGTGGACCCGAGCCACATACATGAATTTAATATTCAAAATTAGACTTAAATTGACCATATTAATGTCAGGATAACGTCGCCACTTATGGTATGTCTTTCGGATGTCATACGCCAGAGTTATGAATGGTTGAAGATTTAGTAATAATAATATATTATTATTATTTGAGTGTTTCAGGTACCTGATCCAAAAACCTGAAAAAGACATCCATAATTGGACTCATAATTTACATCTTGAAGTCAGGGTCGTACTAATGCTGACAGCTCGTGAAACCGAGGTCGCATGAAGAAGTTTCGTCACAACACATTTTTCCCAAAAAAAATAAAAATAAAAATATTTTAATATTATTATATATATTTTGTTTTAAACCTTCCATGTATTACATTGCATCTCCCTTTTTTTCAATTTGAGAGAAAATCCCTCTTAATTGGAACCTTATATTCATATTTAATATATCTATCAATATATTTAATTTCCTCTCTCCAATCTAATTCCATCTTTATTCACGATTTTTCCTTCTTCTGCATGGCCAGACCACCACCACCACCTCTGAATACCCTAGCCACGACGCCTCCAAATTGCTGCAATGCCTGGACGTAGCCTCCTGGCTATCCACGTCCTCCACACATCGCACTGTCTACCTCGCCCGGAGCTGCGCCCTCAACACACACTAGAAATCACACCACCACGTCGCACCTTCTATGGGCCACCACATCTTGCTTCTAAACCCGAAAAATATGATGATCGCATATTCTTGATCCTTAGGTTGAGGGATCCATGTCCATATGTCGCACTCAACAGAATATTGCATTTCTAGTGCCAATAAATATTTGTCCGCCTTCTTTCGCGAGCCATTGCGGCTTCATTCAAAGCCCAAAAAATTAAATGATTGCAGATTTTCAATCCTTGCGCCAAGGAATTCGCATCCATATATCGCACTCAGAAAAATTCTGTGTTTCCAACACCAATAAATATTAGGCGTTGAAGAACGAACGAAAAACGCCCGAAGAATGAAAAGAAAGAGGAGCATGGTTTATGTGCGGGACGATGGCCATGTTCATTGGTCTATCATCTTCGTGAATTTATGATATGAAGAATAAATAAAAGACATTAAAAAATATATAAAAAAACCTACATTGATTGTCCATTAGAGGTGGTGCGAGGAAGAAGACGAAGTCGATGAGATGGTGACGTCGGCGTTCATTGCTCCCCCAAGATGTTTCCTATTCAGGCTCAAGTGTCGTTATCGTTCTCCGATTCTAGAGGATGATCTTCGTTGTAGTGGATGTTCTTTGTTGATGAATCTCCTTCCAAGTTCTCTAGAGCACTCCCTTTTTCCAACAATCCTCCAACCAAATGGTGAAGTGCCAAATAAGTTTATTAAATAAACTAATTGAGTTGGAACATCAATAGGAGGAAAACCAAGAGTTGTCTCCCATTAATGGGAGAGTTCAAGGGTCGGGTGGTCCCCACCTTTGAATTTAAATTGGGTGTTTTTTAGTTCAGGTGTTCTACACCACAAAACATCATGTGGGAGGTTTTAAAAATAAAATAAAAGTTGTTCTTTATATTATTTTTATTCTTTTAACTCTCCCACGAAATTCACAAAAACCAACATTCACCCTCGACCTACTGAGGTTAATGTGAAGGTCTCCTTAAGCAAAAATCGGTGCTGAGAGTTCAACGGTGCCCTCAGATTTCATTTCTGAGCACCTGTTCAAATGTTATACAACGCCGCTCACGCATTTACTAAACGTACCCGAAAAAAAGTTCGTAAAAATTATAACAGTCACCCTTGACCCGCGCCGGTCGAATTTAGGCTCTACCTAAGTGAAACACACCCCCAACTAACCCAATGGTACTCTCAGATTTCAAATCTGAGTTACCATTTAAATTTTATGTATTTTACAATAAAATAATTTTCACTTAATTATTTTATTTACGACCAAAAACTAACTTTCACTGGTGGCCCGTGCCGGCGAAAGTTAGTATCTACTCAAATAAAGAATTCCCTCACAAGTACAGTGGTGGTCTCAAATTTTCAATCCGAGCTACCATTTGTATGTTATAAGCATTTGAAAAATAAAATAATTTATTTAATTATTTTATTTATGGTTATACAATTTTTGTGTTCTCTCACAGGAGTCCCGCACCGACTAAACTTAAGTCATACCTAGGGTAAACCCACCATCTTGAATTCAATGGTGCCCTCATATTTCTAATCAGAGTTACCATTTAATAGTTATTCAACTTTTTCATGAAAACTACTTACACGCGCTAATTAAAACTCAACCAAACTTCGATAGATCATTCCAGGCACTCCGGGCCTCAGAATCGCGGACCGTCAGATTTTGCGGTCTCAAAATAATTTCAAATAATTTAAAAAAAAATTATACGTAATTATTGGGACATTAAATTCTCCCCACCTTAGGTATTTACGTCCTCGAATGCTAAAAAAAAAGGTAAAATAAACAAAAGAGGATACTGAGCATGAATAAGAGCCTCCCTCTCCCATGTTCTTTCCTGGAGGTTCTCATGCTGCCAGTGTACATGCACCAGAGGTATCAACCACCCATGAAGGACCTGCTCTTATCGATCCTCAATCTCTACCAGAACCTCTATATACGTCTCCCCATCATCGAAGTCTATCTCAACATGGTCAATGATGTGAGATGGGTCATGCACGTATCTCCTCAGCTGGGATATGTGGAAGATGCCATGCACCCTCTCCAACATCAGTGGAAGAGCCAAGCAGTATGCCACCTCTCCTGTCCTCCGATGTATCAGAAAAGGACCAACAAACCTCAGTGATAACTTTCCACCTTGGAAAAATATTCGTAGTCCCTGCTAAGGAGAGACTCGCAAGAATACATGGTTCCCCTCTTGGAACTCCAAGGTTTTCCATATCTTTCCAGCATAAGACTTTTACCAACTTTGTGTAGTCTTAACTTTCTAACAAGTGATGCATCGTGATACCAAATATGCCACTGTTTTCTTCTTGCCTGGCCACCAGTATTGATGTTGAAGGTCCTGGTACATCTTTACCACACCAGGATGTACCGCCAGAAGGGATGTATAGAACTCCCTCAACCTCTCCTTCCGAATCGCCACTGGTACTATGGTACATCCTCTAACGAGGACGATGTGCTCCCCACCTTTAGAAAATCCATTAGGTGCCTACCCTAAGGATATCTGAGCATGTCGAGCCTCGCAGTCTGCATTCCCACGCTGCACCTCCCTGAATCGCTGAAGAATTGGGGGGTGACTGTAAGAGACTGATGAAAAGATGCTTCATCTCGATCCACAAAGGATATCTACAAAGAGGCTAGCTGCACTGTTTCCTCACTCAGCAGCTGCAAGCCAGACCTCCTACTGAGTGCGTCTTCTACCATGTTCCCTTTCCCAAAAGTATAGACTATCTCAAAGTCATAGTCTTGGAAGAAATCTATCCACTCTTGTTGGTAACTGAAAACTCAAAACTTCTACTGTCATGAGGGTGAGGCTGGCCGACTCACAAGTGATCATCCACACACTCCTATGTAGTAGTTTATCCTGTGATGCCTGGGTTTCCTTTTTCACTGACCGAGGAAACCCCCATTCTAACGTTGTAGATAAACTGGAACATTTTTTCCTAATAAATTTAATATGACAATGAAATGTGGATGTCCAGTCCATACCCAAACTAACTTTTTAAGGCCTCAACACTGCCACCAAGAGGTTCCAACCGAAACTCTTGCCTCATGGGTCAGATCAAACTGTCGGAGTATGTGTGATTATTGAGTCTCCTCCCAAAGGTATCTCCTAACATGAGGGTCTAGTCAAGGGATTAACCGGAAAATCTAGGTCTTGGAAAAGATTATTGGAAGGATGGAATGATTGGTTCCTATGTATATTGATACGACAACTAGTAGTAGACACAGAACATACCTCGAATCATTCATAGATCCATTGGGTCACACTCCTTGATAGCATGATGCTACTCCCTTCCCCTATCCTCCAACTCCCTGAGCCTGGTGGGGTCCACAAAAAGGGGGTGGTTGTAACATGTCGAAATGTACACCACCTCATGCTGGTCTCCTAGCTATGCTTCCAAGTCTGCTGCCCTGAAGATTCATCTATCCCAAACACTTCTTCTTCCCTGAAAATATAAATGCCCAAGTCTCTGAGACTGGTGCCATTTTCCTACCTTCCCACTGCTAACATTCACTGGAGGTATCCACTCAGCCAAAGAATATTCAACCACAAATGTTCTCTCTAGCACCCTAACATAAGTATAAATTAATAGAGGAATAGTGATGGCTCATATTTCCTTAAAAACACCTCGGTCAGAAGTCCAAGCCCGGAAGCATTGATCGTATCATATTCATCGAGTACCAGGAATGATTGGTACACCTCGAAAAATATTAAGATATCGATATATCGTCCTATCGAAGCTATATAAGCTCTAGAGAACTCTCAGCCACCTCCTCAAGCTAGTCCTCAGCCGCCTGTGAGTTGGGATCGACTCAGAACTTGAGGGGTATCTAATGCTGAAACTCGTGTAAGACAGTAATCCTAAATGTGTCCTCTACCGGTACCGTTGATTGTAACTACTAACCAACGGGTAGTGATATAGCTGACACACTACCTGAAGGTACTATCTCAGGTAACAGTCCACATACCGAAGCCTCATCACTATACAGACCATCCTCATGGTCACTCATTGATAAATAATAGTAGCTAAGATCACCATATGCTCTACCGATGTCTCAACAATGTGGAAAACTATAGCAATCGCCTCCAGACATCCCTCAGTTTCATGGGAATCTGTCCCGACTCGAAACATCAGAGTGCTCTACTATTGTAACTCGTGCAACGTTCTCAGTCGGTGTGCACCGTCCACGAGTGCGACTAGTGGTATCTGCTTCCCAACAGGTGGTGGTGCTAATGGTACACCACCCGAAGGTGCCAAAATAGTAAGAGGGACCTGCATCGGAGCCTCATCGCTCGGTGGGCCGTCATCATGTACTTTCATGGGAATCTTAGCTGGCCATCTACGTAGTGGAATCCTGATAAAGAATGAGTGAGCCATAGTCATTAAGTTATACCTAGTGAGATGAATCAAAGAAAATAGAAGAAAACTTTTCAAAACACACACGCAATTAGTGTTTTCATGCACAAAGTTTGAAATCAAAAGTCAGGGTCCTTGTGTATGGATACGTCGTCACAACACCAACACTGGATTCCCTAAAATTACAACCACACTCACTACACTTAACACTATTTCCATTAAAACGATTATAGTGCTATTTTCTATGGTAGAACCGACTCCTCTGATGCCAATTTTTTACGACTCGTCCCCCGGGGCCCGTGCCGTGACTACCCCAAGCCCGCCATCCGTAGGCTAGGGGCTAGTGACAAGCACCAAAGGCATATTCCCTAAAACTGAGAAGGCATTGAATTTATAACCTATAAACACATGTAACCAATCGCACAACAAGATATGAACTCAAGAAAACTGTATAGTAAATAGTGCGAGTATAATAAGAAAAAAGGGCCAGAATACAAGCCCCACTGGAAAGTACACGAAACTAAAAGTATATGTAAACTGGAGAAAAAAGAAAGACAATTGTTGGGTCATCCTCTGAGGATCCTACTTGAAGGGTAGGTGCATATCTCCTCCTCAGAACTCCACATCCGTCCACCTCCTCTGTGTACTGACTTTTCATATGGTCCACCTCCGAGCACCGTCCAGTCCTGGTACCCTCAGTCTTGATCAACGATGTCCGTCATGTGCACCAAAAGCAACAAGGTGACGGCATATCCTATGCATATGCGAGTATAACGATACTCAGTAGGGACCCCAAAACCCTTAAGGTCTCACAAAATCCACAAAGGATAAACCTCAAAGCATGAAGTCAACTATCAACCCTA
>CAUJRU010004198.1:0-21000 GCA_963277665.1 Viscum album | reverse complement strand
GAGATGATATATCTATAATATCTTGTAGAGTGTCCCTATGATTCTCTACCTCTGATTGGTTATGATGAACTATATATCTTATACAATATACCAACCCATATTCAACTATTTGATGTTGAGGATCATCAACATACAACTCGAAATAAGTAGGAAACTGTGGCGGAGTAGGATTAAATATGGGGTCTGTGGGCTGAGGTGGGGGAGTGGGAGCTACTGGCGGAGGTGGGGGATATATAATGGGGTTTTTAAAGGGGAGGTGGAGGAGTGGGAGTTTCCATCTGAAATTGGTCTTTGCATGTCTGAAAACATGGACTATACCGACACTATAATATTTTACTTCATAGTCACATTAATATTATGAACTTGAGCCTCCAAGGTTCTATTTTTTTTATAAACACCATAAAAATAAGTAGTTGAGGAACGTGGAAACAATTTTCTTACTGATACTCATGCCAGATATCCTATTACACGACCAGGATGTTCGGGGTTTCCCAATGGTACAGATAAAATATCTTGCCTCCTAGCAGCTGTAAATATCCCCTGTGAGCTCTTTTACTCAATAGAATCTTGTATTATTTAATTAAACATTTCTATAATGATTTAAAGTATATGAATAAAAATAGTTAACTTAAATAAAAAAAATAGATATCTTACAATCCTCTCATCTAAGATTCTTGAATCTTATGAAAGATATTTCCCTTATTTTTTCCATTTGATCTCTCATCCATTTTTCATGTCTGTATGGAGGGGATGGAGGGGCCACCTCTCTAGATATTGAAGACTCGGATCATAGTTTTTATAATTTTTCTACATCATTTGTTCTTCCAATAATGTATACCCTCCCCGAGATAAAAAATGAGGGTATACATTTTTAGATTGGATCTCTTGAAGATATTTCCTTGTTTTCTGTAAATTAACAATATGAAATCATTAACAAAACCGTAATTAGATCATTTATATAAGAAAGATTATAAAAGTATACATTTCCCTTAACAAAAATTAATCTTTTCTTCTACTTTCAACACTCTTTCTCTATGTGTCTTCATCTATGAAAGGATATATACGACATTGATTGTCATGAATCCTATGGCCCAACATGAAATCAGATGTGACAGTTTATTTGAAATACGTCCATCTCCCAGAATCCATGGATATGTATTTCTTCTTGACTCTTCCAGTTTCAGGAAAATCAAATTTCATCTGATAAAGAAGAGGTTAAATAGATTATATATTCTAGAAAAATTTAAATAAAAAGAAAACAATAGCCAAAGATCTTAAAAAATCATATCCCACAAGTGAGATATTATCTCTTTATCCACACCTCTCAATTCATCATACAAAATGCTTAATTTTATCTTATCCTAAGTGGATACAAAACAATTAAAATCTTTTGCATTTGGACCACTAGGAATATCATCCTCATTAAAATCAAAGATTATCCTCTAATCCTGCATATGTTCAAGTGATAATATTGGTAAACGTGTGCACCCAAATTTACAAACTCTTAAACTCATTGTAGTAATGGGAGAGCATGAGGAAGAATTAGTGAACATCTAGAGGAGCCTGTGAATGTTCCTCTCCAGATGTATGACCAATATTCTCATCTCAAGAATCATATGGTTGATCAATTAAATGATCTATCATTATCCTTCAAATAAAAAAAAACAAACTTTCGTTCACAAATATACCTATCTAAATATTTTAATACTACTATAATCAGAAAATTGGAAAATTGTACTAAGATACGTAGTAGTAAACATGGTTAATATGGTAAGCATGTTAAAAAATGGTATAGATGGTAAAGATAGTCAAGATGGTAAACATGGTAAACCTGATAAACATGGTAAAATGTTAAAGTAATTGTCACTAAACAAAATAATAGATATATCATTTATGTAATGGTAAACATGACAAAGTAAACTAATCAAAATTAAAACATGATAAACCCTGGTAAAGATGTAAACTAATTGTCACTGAACAAAAAAAAATAGATATATAATTAATGTAAAGGTAAACATGATAAAGTAAACTAAACAAAAACAAAAAAACAAAAACAGATACATATTTTGTTTTAATACATGTTTTAATAAATAAAAAACATACAATATCTACCATTTTATGGAAATAATAAATGTAAAAAAGAAATAAACAAATGTTACCTATAATTTTATGAATGTAAAAATGGATTGTTTTCCCAAATTCTTTCATCGTGATCATCTCTAATGGAACAAACCATGTCTTCAACATGATCATCATTATGTTATGTTAATCATTCCATGAAGGTAGGGATCTCACACAAATCAGAATCTTCATCAAGTTTATCTTCACCAACATATTGTTTTTTCTTTATAAAAAAACATCCCCATTAACATATATGAATGATCTACTACATATAATATATGTTTTTCATGTGTTGAAATTATAAAATAATCAGCTATGTCTTCCAATCTATTCAGATTAATAACTGTCATTCAAAATTCATCATGTCTAAAACTGTTGTTACCAATAAACCATTTAAAGTTAAAAAATGCACTTTTATTAATTTAATCCACCTCCCATATGTCTTAAATCACTCCAGAATATGCACTTTATGCAGAAATTGAGTTTTTTGTCCTTAGCACTCAAAAAAATGCACTACTTCTTCAAACACCAATACACCACTATTCTGAAATGCACTTCTATTTTCTTCAGATTTTGTATGAAATTTATTGCCATTAATGTCATAACCTGACCATGTTATCACATTTAAACATGGACCACCCACTATCCATTTTAATGCCTTTGATACATCTGATCTACCAAGCAAGGTCTTTCTATACCATTACAAAAAATGTTTTGTTGTGCTCTTTCAAAATTCACATTTCTTTATTCTTTGGATGTCATTAGTTCAACTCATTAATATGCAATGTGATATACAGTTGAGAATTAGATCTTTTAATAAAGATGTATGATTATAACTTCTTCATCTCTTCATCTCACAATAATTTGACTTTCAAGCCACAAATCCCCTTTCCCACATTATTAACTCATTCATGGGGAGGTGGAGTCAAACCTATGTGTTTCGTTGTAGCCATGTAGCTCGTACAAAAACTATGAAACGTCCTCGGAAATATAATTTTCAATAATGGAGGCTTCAGGTCGATATGGATTCATAACATACCCCTTTTAATATTTTCATATTACATTCGAAAGGATACATCCAACGAATATATAAAGGTCCACAAATATTTATTTCTCGAATCAGATGAATCATTAAATGCACCATTATATCAAAAAAATTTGGTGAAAATACATTTCCAATTGAAAAAGTATAAAAATTGCATCCTTTTCCAAAATTTTTAAATCATTTACATCAATCACCTTATTATAAATTGAATTGAAAAAATAACAAAAATTCATTATATTCTTTCTAACACGGATTAGCAATATTCCATTCAATTCAACTGATAGAAGTTGTTGTATCATGACGTGAAAATCATGTGATTTTATACCAATCAACTTAAAGTCATTCAATGAGATAATTTTTTAACATTTTAAGAATAACCTTGAGGCACTTTAATATCATAATGACACTAAAGAAATATAATTTTCTCCGTCTTCGATAATGTATGAGAAGATGGGGGAAGAAATGTCTGTCTTCCATTAAGAGTGGGAGCTAACTCCAAACGTATTCTCATTGTTAGTAAGTCTAATCTTGCATTAAACACATCTTTTTTCTTTACTTTAATATCTACCAATTTTTTAATCAAACAATCACATATATTCTTCTCCATGTGAATTAAATCAATATTATGTTTAACTTCATGATATCTCCAATATGGTAGCTCAAAAAATATTGACCTTATCTTCAAATATGTCTATCATTACCAGATTTTTTGTGTCTTTCCCAATGTCACATCAAGGTTTTTCACCCTCTCAAAACACAGATAAGGGGATAAAGGTTTTGGAGAAATAAAAAAATTCTTGTGAGCTATTTAATGCCTTTTTTTGGTCGTTAATAAGAGTGATCCATAGGAAAAAACTTTCGATGACCCATGTATACTGTTTTCCTCCCATGATGCAATTGAAAATATGACGTCTATAGTTCGTATATTGGACATGTTTTTATGCCCTTTAACACTATATCCAGACGAATTTCCATATGCTATGAAGTCATTTATAGCGAACAAAAGCACTTCATGCAGTTGAAATATTCCATTTTATAAGAATTATACACCCTAATACCATCCTCCCATAAAAGTTTCAAACAATCAATCAACGGTGAAAAGAAAACATCAATATCATTTTTGGGTTGCTTCGGGACCAGAGATCATTATACTCAACATGACATATTTGGAACATCATAAAAACATCAAGAGAGAGGTTGTAAATTACTAATAAAACAGGACATGAACTATGTGTGCTACTGAGGGGTCCGGTATGGAATCATTCCATCTGTGCACAACCCTAGTCCGAGATTTCTAATTTCATTTCCAAATATAGGATACTGCTCATCAATTTTCTTCCATTCTGGACAACCAGCTCGATGACATATTTTTCCATCACATAACCATCCTTCAACATGCCATCTTAACCTTTTTGAATCACGTGAATTAGAAAATAAACATTTGAAATGATGAGTTATAGGAAAATCCAAAAATACCTTTGAAGGGAACATTGTAATCTCTACATCAGCCTATGATTTTTCTTTCACTCTTATACCGTGATGTACCAAATTTAGGACACTCTCAGAGAAACTCATATTCCTTTATATATATCATATAGTCATTCAGATAGGCATGTATTTTCTTGTATCCCCAATCCCATCAGGCAAAATATTTTCTTGGCCTTATAATGTGAATCTGTAAGATCATTACCTTTTGAAAGAATTTCTTCATCAATTATAGTAGCTCTATAAAACTTCTGTCACTCCATACATGTTTCACCATCAGGATAATCAATCGTAACACCACCGAAAAAACTGTAAAATCTGTACAACCAGAATATAATGGTTTTTCAGCATCACCATATAGATGCACAACTTTCAGTTCTATCTCACTTTGTTCTGCTTCATTATCGCGAATCATTTCTTCAATTCCATCAAGAGCCATCATCTTGAAAATCATCATCATGAGTGAAATTCATCCCAGTTTCACCATGCCAGATCCCAAGGGCTGTAACTCAGATTAAAAACCATAACAAAATCAAATGATCTTTTATTTATCTAATTTTTAACTTCTTCATATTCAAAACATTTCAGGAATGGATAGAAAAAAATGTCACTATTTAGAACATTTTGTTTAGAAAATTCCAAAAAGGCATCAACACATTCCTCATATTCAATGCTCATTCGATGTGCCTTAATCCAAATTGGACTCATTACTACCTATAAAAAATATCAAAATTATACATATTTTTAGGATAATACAAATATAGGTTTATATGAAAAAAGAATTATTTGAATGTAAAATTTTTTTAAAATATAAAACAAATCTATGTGTATTTAAAAAAATATTCTTGAATAAGATTTTAAATAGAAAATATAGTTAGGTATAACATTTTTAAATTGCATGGAATCAAACAACCCCATGAGGCCTCCAATGGTTGATATAAAATTGGAGAAAAAGGAGTAAACCTCAGAATCAAATCAAATTTAAAATAAAAATTCAGATGGAAAAAATCACAATGTAAAGACAATCATCACGACACAATGTGGTATGGATAACAATGCATATTTGAAAACCACAACATGGTCTCCCCCACAACCCATGTTTTTCTCATATTCAATGACTGGTCAAAAGATATATAACCAAATAGATTCATATTGCGACACAAATATCCATGAAACAATACAATCATCTTGTCATAATCTCACAAACCATGATGCAAAAGTCAATACCAACTGACACTTATCCCCCACCCCATAGGACACCCACTAGACACCACCACCCCCATAGATAGCCCCCACCCACTGGACACCACCCCAACCCCCTTGGACCCCCCTGTACCCCACCACCCCCTTGGACAACCCCCAACCCCTGGACACCACTACCCTCCTCCCACCACCTTGGACACCCCCAACCCTCTGGACACCCCCAGACAACCCCCAAAACCTGTAGACAGGCCCCACCCCCGTTGGACAGCCCCCACCCCCTTTGAAAACCCCACCCCCTTGGACCCCCCCCCCACCTCCATAGACACCCTGGACACCCCTAACCCTATGGACTGCCCCATGCACCCTCTGGACACCACCCACCCCCTTGGTCACCACCTAGACACCACCACCCCCATGGATATCCCCCACCCCTCTGAACAACCCCCACCCCCTGGACAGCCCCCACCCCTCTAGACAGCACCCCCACCCCCTTGGACACCACACCCCTCCTAGACACCACCCCACCCCCTACCCTCTTAGACACCGTTGAGGACACCACCACTCCCTCGGACAGCCCCCACCCTATGGACACCACCCCCACCCCCTTGGACACCCCCTAGACACCACCACACCCTTGGACAACCACCCACCCCTAAGGAAACCCCCACCCCCTTGGACACCCCCACCCCTCTTGGACACCACCACCCACCTCCTACCACCTTGGAAACCCCCCTAGCCACACCAAACCCTATAAACATCTCCCCCCCTTGACAACCCCCAAACCCTCTGGATAGGCCCCCAACCCCATGGATAGCCACCCACCCCCTTGGACCCCCACCCCTCCACACACACCCCTGGAATTCCCCCCCCCCACCTCCATGGACACCTTAGATAGCCCACAACCCTTTGGACATCCCACAACTCCCCTGGACAGCCCCCAACACACTAGACATCCCCCCAGAACCATGGGATTGTATCCTCAAGCAACTAGTTCGGGCATATCATGGGATTTTAATCTCATGCTATTGGTTTTCGTATCATGCCATTATTCAAAATTAGAACAATGAACTATATCCCCTTCTAGTATTAAATTTCATATTTTCCAATGAATTGGGTTTTAATAGCATATGAAGACTTATAGTAGTCCATGAGAATAAGCAACATAAACAGTTTATGGAACAAAAAAAAGTGATACCCAAAACAGAAACAGCCAAAGATCCAAAACAAAAATTCCACCATGAAAAAACAAAAATAATTATAAAATAAATCACACTGGAACATGTAATGGGTGTATCACAATGGGTTAGATATAAATTTTAGTTTTGTAGGCGAATGAGATCATTAGTTTTCAATGAAAACAAATATTTCCATAAATGTAGGGCTTCTGTGAAACAAAAACAAATGAAATAGAAGTAGGTGAGGTTTACTTTAATATTACGAGTAGATATAATAGATCTGGTTATAATAAATAATATGATGATGGAAAAACGAGGAAAGAGGGTTCGAAATCGAAGAATCTTACCTATTTTATATAAAAAAATCACAAAACGTAATTATAGACTATCTGGAAAAAAACGAACGAAATAAAGTCGTTGGACACTTACCAGAGTGTTGCGAGTGGAGATGAAAGATATGAGGAGGATAAAGATGATAAAAAATGATGGAAAAACTATTTTAATGAAATGATATCAAAGAGTCAATTCTAGGTTTTACGCACGAGAGAGACGAGTCGCAGGTCAGTCGATCTAAAAATCAGAAATAACAATCCACGGGGCGTGATAAATTTTTTAAAATTTTTATTACATGGGTTATTTAATAACCGACATTATAAAATATTTTTATCAAATTTATAACATCAGTTATGATAATAACAGACATTATAAACACATCAGATACCGCTTTTTTACGTCGGTTATAAAATAACCGATAAAAAAAATCCGCTTATTGGTTTCTTATGTCTGTTATTCTATAACCGATGTAAAAAATTCAGCGGGTTGGGTTTTTACATTGGTTATCAAATAACCGACATCAAAAAACGCTTCATATTCCACCTTAATTATGTCGGTTATTTTATAGCCAACGTAAAAAATTCATTTGGTACCTCATTTTTACGTCAGTTATTAAAATAACTGACGTAAAAACCCACATATCATAGATTTTCACGTCAGTTATATATAACCGACGTAAAAAATGATGACATAAAAAAGTTTTCTACACTAGTGGAGGCAAATTATTCGAGGACATGTGGATCACTATTGTGATGGTTAAAGGCCAGAGAGTCTGAGCTGTCAGGCAGATTCTGGTGCAGGAGACGTTGGAGAAGGTTAGTTTGATTCAATAGAATATGGAAATATCTCAGAGTAGGTAAAAGTCAAATGAAGATCAGATTCGTAGACCTCTTGAGTTCATGGTGGGTTATAGTGTGTTTTTTTTTGGTATCGCCAAGGTTGGGTCACCATTCAATTCGGAAACAGGGAATTTTGGATCCTAGATATATGGGGCCATAATAGATTGTAGAGAGGATCAGACCGGTGGATTACCGATTGGCTCTTCCATAGTAGTGTAATGGGATACATGATGTTTTACATGTTTCAAAACTCTGAAAGTATCACCCTAACCCATATAATGTGATAAATACCAAGGATGTCAAGCTTGAGGATGATGCGTCCTTTGAGGAACACCGAGTTCATTTTGTAGAACAAAGTGAAAATATTTTTCTGGCTAAGGTTGTTCCCATATTTTATGTTCTATGGAATCATGTAACCATCCAAGAGGAAACAAAGGAAGGAAAATTAGATATATGGGCATAGTTCCTCGATCTATTTTCTTTAGGAACTCAATGATGCTCAGAAGAGTGGCTCGAGGATGATCCGTTATAAGGTGGGGAGGTTGAAAGATCCCAGACTTCTCCGTAAGGATTTTTTCACATTAACTTCGGTTTAATTCCTTTATTTTGGACTATTAAGTGTTTTAACATGTCCTTATGATGGATCCTATGTGTTTCATGGGTTTGGGACTTGAAAGAGGAAGAAAAATTGGCGTTCTGGGCATGCTGCATGGTTTATGCACGGTTAGTGAAAACAGTGTCGAATTGCCAAGAAACCGTGCCAAAGGCGGGGTTTTGAGACAGTATCCTCTGCATGGTTTGCACATGGTTTGGGAAACCGTTGAAGTGGACTATTTTAGGGAAGATTCATCTGGAGGGTTTGTGCACTATTAGGAAAACCATGCAGGTAAACCGTGCAATAGATAAAATTTAAAAAAATTACAAGAATTCCATTACAGGATTTTTATACCAAACTAGGGATTTCTCCCCCTCTTCCTCCTTCAACCCTAGGGATGATCCAAGATTTCATGATCTTCAAATAGGTTGATATCCTACATTCTTAAGCCATTTGGAGAATTTCCAGTTGCAGATTTATGATGAGGGTAATGATAATCTCCCTCTTTCATTTCTTTTTGGTTTAGGGTTTCTTTTTATTTCCCATCTCCATCGGAAGATCTCAAGACTAATCTTTCTTTTGATGATTCATTTGTTAAATCTTGAAATGTTTGTTGACTCAAGTTTTAAGGCTTCATTTTGGAGTGCGTTCTCCAAAAAATTCAATGTAGGTGGTGTATAAGTTATATTCCATGTGTTTTGTGTAGATTTGTGGATGTAGGGTTTTTATTATTTCCCTCTATTGAATAGTTCTTGGTTCCTTTAACATGATGTGATATATGGGTGTCTAAATGGTTAATATAACCCTTATTGATCCCCATGATATGTACAAGAGATGACTTGATCAAATTAGGGCCAACTGATGGGCGTGCTGATAATCCCCAGACTTAGAACTTGCTAAGTTTGTTTTGGCATGTGTGCGAGGACATAGAGGCTATAAAGAATATGTAAATATGATTAAGTGATTTTCAATTGGTGTTAGTAAAACACTTAGGTTGGTAAATTACCTAAGAAATTGATTGTTTTTTATAATGGAGGGTTAAAAGGATAAATGGGGAATGCTAGGGATTAGATTTATATTGGAATTTGCTTAGTGAGATAGGCATGGAAATTGGGAATGAGGATAAAGGGATTATGTAACATGAATATTGAATGTGTTAATGGATTGAGGCAAAATGTAATTTCTCATTTATTTAGTTCATTGTAACTATTGTAAATAATATTGGTTATATTGTTGTGATATGGAGTTTTTGGTTAATTATAAATAAGAATTTTTACATGGCTTGGTAATGTGGGGTATTGACATGAGGTTTTATGACCACAAGTTCAGTTGGACTATGGTTCTAGCTACTCCCCTAAATGAATTGGTTAGGGAAGGGGATTGAGTTTTGTTCCCCTAACAGTATCATTCATCCTGAACTGATGCATCGAGGGGATGATTTTTGGAATTATTTTTAATTGATTCCTCGTGAGATAAGAATTGTTAAATTCCCACATTTTGGAAGCATTAATCATGCATAATCCATTGAACACATATGAAGGGTGACATGATTAATGTAATGTATTGGTAATAAAAATGGGTTAATGTGTAACTTAATTTAAAATAACATAACTAAAGATAGATTATTGAACTTTTTAACATTAAATTGACTTTATTTATAATTTTCAAGAACAATCAGCCTTACTGGATATTTTGTAGTCACAGTTGATGGCAGCCTATTGAGTTATACACACACCCTTCTTGGGCCCCCATTGGGAACCCAAGTGGATTATATACTTTCAGGTCCGGAGAAGTTCAAGGGCCCAATTATGGGGAGATGAGTTGCATATGAAACATGTTTGTGAGAGGTTCCAGACATGGATTCTGGACAATTTTAGGGATTCTACTATTTTCATTATTATTGGTCTTTCTCACTTGACAATGTAGCATGGAATGGCATATTTATTATTGTTTGTAGTTGTACTCAGTTTTGGGATTTGGCTATTTTGTCATGTTATAGATTGTATCTTTTCTTCATGCTATTTCAATTATTATCAGTTGTGTCATACTCTAGTACTCAAGGAATAGTCTCCCCACGTGACCTATTGGATGCTCGCTGCTAGTCGACAACCACTAGAAAACAAGGAGGCACACTTAAGGTCCTGTAACTACACGGATCGGAGCACTGGTTTATTGGAAACCTGGTTAGGGATGTTACATATCTTCCTTACCCTATAATCATATGATTGGTATCCCTTCTGTATACATTTATACAAAACCACATACTTTTATTCAATTACAAGGGTGTTTCCATCAACAGATGTCACATGTGGGAAAATATTTCTTTTCTTTCATTCCTTTATGCATTATTTTCCAAGCCAATATATTGTTCATGTGCTTCCCACAATTGTTGTAATTTATAGAGAATTATTTCTCTGTCTTTTCAGTAAACGATAATATGTCGTCATATGATGAGAATGTTTGGGAGACTTCTTCCATTCAAAATTTTTTCCTAAACCCATCAATGAAATGGTCATTATTACTATATCAATTAAGTGAATTGATTTTTTTCCATTCCTTCATTAAGGAATCATTTTTAAATAATGGAATATAATGGATCAACTCATAAAATGTATATTTATATAATATAGTGTAACACATAACATGAATTAAAATATATTGATTTTTTATCTTATTATCCAATACATGATTTATTTGGGGATATATTTGTTCTTAAATAATTCATAAATTTTTTGTAATGAAAATTTGAATTACACTTAGAATATCTCCTAGTAGTGTCAAATTAGGTGTATAATAAGTCCCATTTTCATGCACCCGGTGGCAATTGGGTCCATCCTGATGTTCCCATTTCAGAGTAATTTATTCTTGGAACCCCTTCCATATAACAATGTCTGATTAAAGTATAAAACATTTATGTGTTTCTAATAAGAATACATTTTATGTCTTTAACAAAATCATATAATGTTAATCTACATATTCCTCAATGTTTATAATAATGTTTTCTTAGTAAATCAAATATTTTCCTAATTTTTTTTTCAATATTTATACTGAAATTTAATTGATACCAATAGTAGAAACTCCAAAAAAATAGACTGTAGTCATGCTAAATTTTTTTACATTGGAATATGAGATATGGAATAACATATATAAGGACCAAATAGTTTATAATTCATTTTAAAATAGATACATAATTGAAAATTAAATTAAATTTTAAAACATAAACTACAAAAATAATTTTCTTTGATAATTCCATTATTCCTATTATAATATCCATATATATGAATCGAAAAATACTTTCTCAAATCATGGGGAAAATAAAACATATGAATGTGGTGAGTTCATATGACTAGTAAGGGCTATATCACATCTAGATATATAAATAGAAAATGACAAATCAAAATAGAAATACGAATAAGTGAAAATAATTTAATTTAATCAGTAACTTGAGAATAATATGTAAGGAATAAATAATCATGTAGAATAACAATTACTAAATTCAGAATGATGGAATTCATTATGAAGGTTTTTCAAAAACATACAATCAAGGCATCATTCCAAGACATAAAATACCATGGAGGCCTTATTCATAGACATCTAATACCACTAAGTCATCATGAGAAGACATCTAATATCATCAATATTTATTTCCATGACATCTAATAAAATTTTAAGACTTCAAAAAACCATATATAATTTGTCACATGATACATATTTATGCATCAAGGTTATTTTCTTATATAACCCCAAAACCCTTTCAAACATATCTTAAGCATTAATATTAAATAAAATAATCTATTTAATTCATACAAAAATGAACTCTATCGAATATATGTATTGAGTAAAGGATAATAATTTATCAATATTTTTCCTATTTTTTGTGAGAATGAGTATTTACCAACCTGACATGCCATCTAAATTAAAATAATATTATGTTATAGAAGTTTTATTTGTGAATTTTTATAATAGAAATATTTCCAAAATTAAATGAGTTCGTCAAGAACATAACTGTGCCAGGTTAATGTAATGTCCATCACCCCTTTATTTTCTAACCCTTCTACCATAAAACAAGTTTCTTGAAATTCATGTGTAAAAATGTAACAAATGGTCGAGATAGATTCCATGAATAAAATCATTATGGAAGTTTGTTTCCAAGACCTATGAATTTACCCATTTCAAATCACATTCACCATAAAGTTAAAGTCACATTAAATCCCTAGATTGGTTCATCCATTCTATTATTCTAGCTTAACTATAGTGGTGATCCCAAGTATTTAATCAAGTAGTGAAGCCACTTGTTCCATAGAGAAAACCATTTAAACTAACTACGTGGGATCTAATAATAAAACCATACACTTGATGACCTCGGTTACATCTAGAAGAACTATTCACGTTACATTCGATCTAACCATGAAATATAGGGGTCTATAAGAATTCCATGGTTCTTTGAGGATGATGATAATTAACTGTAATTCCAAAAAAAATATGGGATATATATTAATAAAAAAACATTTCAAAATTATAATTTGAAATGGATATTTACGTGTTAATTTCCCCGATAATTCATGCAAGATCTGACTATAGCAGAATAGAATTCCACCATTAATGAGTTAATTATATCTACTCTATATTACATGGATCATTTCTAGGAAAGATATGTGCAACATATTATGATGTTTCACCGAGGAATACGAATACATGAAGGATAACATTCATTCTCAGATCAAGCTATAACATGGGAGCTAAACCTAGATCAAATCAATTATAACCGTCCATAGGAAAGCATCCATAAAATAACTAAGAAAAACATAATTGATGTCATCTTTATGTTGATTCCATAAAACAAATTTTTATCATATATTTATAATTTTTGTATGGAAATTATCTAAGGGATTTTTATAATGAAACACTCTCCTATAAATATTGAATATGTATTGTAGAATCCAAGGATTGTAAAGGATTGTTCTTTTAACTATTGGTGTGGTCATGAGTCGTCATTATTTATAACTTCATTGACGATGGAATAGAACTGAAATCATAGTCCCAAATATGGATTTCATCTATGTGGGTAAAATTTCAATTCAAAAGAGTATCATAAATCAAAGTAGATGGGTTATTAGGGTTAGTCTACAGTTACATATTAATTGAGAATATTTTATCCAAATACATGTATTTAGAGAAAATATTTTTAATGAGAAGGATACCATTCCAACTTTCTGTTAAAAAATTGGGAGATAAATTATTTATATTAATCCAATGAGTGTTATTCATGATGGGAGAATATTTCTTCTTGAATTTAGTCTATGTGGAGGATTCCACATAACATACATTACTTTCCATGATATTTCTAAGGAATTATTCTTTGAGGAAGGTAAGGGTATCATATTTTTCACTAATGAGTCTCCCCAAAAAACAATCCCACAAAGCATGATTAACCATGATGATATTATTTATTACCATCCCTCCATATTAAATTGGTTACAACATTGCATCCATGGAATAATGGAAATTTTTTATTTGACAATTCGTAAAATATAATATTTTATAGTGGTGATTATACTTTTCATGGGAGCATACAACCATTTTGTAATCCATAAATTATTATATGAATTTGGAGAAAATTATGAAGTTAAGAAGGCTAATTCATTATTCCATTGAAATAATCATTCGTTTACAATAAAAGATCTAATTTGGGATTTTAAACGTAATATTGGAGAAGTGGGAGGCTCAAGGTTTTACCAAAGAAAACAGATCAGGGATGCATGATCAGTCACTCTCTTGGGTACCAATTATCACAAGAAAGTGAATAATATAATGTAAAGTTAACGACATAAAAAACAAAATAAAGAAGTGAATGTTGATTCTATTCCTGGTCAAAATGATCATAAAACATCTATATAAATAATAATGATAGTATCAATACAATTTACACCCTATAAAGGAATCATAAAGTGTTGTTTTAATTTATAAATATAGACACTATAAAAATCCCATTAAAAACAATTTTAAAGAAAATATCCTTTGCATTTTGAAAAACTTTTTGAAATTCAGTATCTTTGAAAATCAACATTTAAAATATATGAGTCCACAAAAATTTTGAAAATAATATTGTTTTGAAATATTATTTGAAATTTATAAATGATTATTTTAAACATATTATTAGTCATGACTGATAGATTTTTTCTTCAGGTCATACACATTAAAAAGTATTTCTTTTAAATTTTTAAAAAATATGAATGGAATTATTTCAAAAATGTCATAATATTATTTTCAATAAATTTAATAAAGGGATAAAATTAATTAAATATAATTATATATATAATTTTTAAATTGATAATAACATTTATAAAATTTTTATATTGAAAACATCAATTTGGAAGAAAATATATTTTTGACTGAGGATATGTATTAAGGGGGGTATTAATAAATTAAATTTATAAAACATTTTATGTACCAAGAGTTGAAGAATTGTAGTATTAATTGAAAATATCATAAATTAATATAATATAACAATATTAAAGGGTTTTATTATGAAATGGTCAAGTCATTTCCCTTAGTAGATAAACAGGAAAGAAATCTTGATTTGAATGAGATTGTGAAACAAAACCTTAAAATGATCATGATATTTAACTACGAATTGAAAGTGGAATTTATTATGTATATAATATAAAAATCCACATAATAAAGTGAAACTAATAAATAAATTAAAAAAATTCATTATAAACATAATCAATGAAGCGAATATTCAACCCAATGAACAATATATGAGTTAAGAAATCATTTCACATTTGGTAAATCATACTTTAAAAAACTATTGATTAAATTATTCAATTTGAAAAATAAAATACCAAAAATAATTAATTATTAATGATATTTCATGTCAAATATGAATTATATACATCATATAAAATAATTAGGTGTATAATATTACAATATTCCACAGTGAAATGAAAATGAGATGATATACCTTACCATATGCTCTTATTTGAGTAAACATTATTTAACCATATATATAGAGGTTCTAATAATTTTATTAACTTATAAAATAACCATATTAAAATTTACAATAAAACATATGAAATTTTTATAACAAATTATCTCCCATTAGTTAACAATCCGTCAATATATTTATTGTTTTGGGTGTTAATTGCATTATTTTATCAGGTGTGTTTCATCATGAAGGATATGGTTCATGTGAATATTATATATTTATATCAACTCTGGAAAAATAATAATTAAATAATAATAACATCTTTAAATATATTTGAAAATTAAAACTAGTCATTAATGATTGTTATGAATAATGATGTACGTTACAATCATGAAGATGGAATGAAAAACGTACGCATTAATAATGTTTCAATTTTCAATGATCAATATAGAAATGAGTTATGTACTATTGTACAATTTTAGAATTATTATAATAAAATATATATCATATTATATATTTATATATCATCCCAATGGATTGGTTTTGAAAATATAGTCACATCACTTCATGAAGGCGGTAGTCCACACGTACTTTAATAATGTTTTCGCCTTTTAATGAGTAAAATGGAAGGAAGTAAAATTATATATATATATATAAACATATTAAATGATTAATATTTCATTAATATCATAATTATATCAATTATGCCAAATATATTCATTAAATTTGTCATTATCACCATCCATGTGAAGCATTGGTGAAGGATGGATCACATCTCATCGTGAGTCGGTAGTCCCCCCCCCCCCACACATGAGCAAAGTTGTATTATATCTTATAGAATGGGAGGAAATAATGTATATATATATGATATAATTAAATGGGTTGTATAAATAAGTTAAAAATATCATATATATATACTTTATATACATCCTCATACCCAATCATAGGATATGGAAAAGGAAAAGTGAATGACATCTATTTACGAGGCGGTAGTCCCCTATCTACGTTAAATATAATTTTCAAACCCATTTGATGAATATAGCAATAGTTTTAGTTATTGAAAAAATTATAATAAACATAAAATTAGTTTTTATATACGGATTTTGTAATATCATCATGATTTAATAATAATTTAAGGTTCTAGATAACAAAATAAAGATGCTCATTCAAAAAAAATTACATTTTATTCCTGTATTTATTGTATGTTTTCAATAAATCAATACTAGGTCAAATTTCATCAAAAAATAATGAATTTATCATTAATGTAGGGTTTCTGGGATTTTATTATATATGTTTTTGGATTATAAAAATTATATTAGAGGAGTGGAGAAGTGAGGGGTGTCAATGCCCTTTATAATTTGGGAGGAGTTTCATTCTTGTAAATACCAAATATTATTCACTATTTTGAGGTATACACAACCCCATGTGACTAAAGAATATATAAAAAATATATGGTATAGTTTATTTGGTCTATACACTCCTCAACCACAAAAAAAATCTTTTTTATAATTTTATTCCTTAGAATTTATGTTTCCTCAATTTTATCTTTTTAGTTTTTTCCATGGTAAGTTGGATATTTTTATTTCATTGGTAATTTATCCACTAAAAATAATATTACAATGAAGATAATTACATAGTTTATAATTAATTAATTTCATTATTAAATCCAATTTATTAAATAAAAATTCTATGTGTGTGTAAAATTAGTTTTATGAGAATCATATGTTTTGCAAAAAAACTGGCTTTTAACCATAAGCATGGTTTTTTAATTTTAACTATTTTCACTAATCATTATGGTAAAAAAATAAAATTCAAACTAGTAGATAATAGAAATTATTATGATTAAAATATTTCAATTTTTTTTTCAAAATTCAACTTATATAATTTGATGAATTTATTTTCAAACGAATCAAGTGGACAGGATGAGAAAAAGGGGTTTTAATTTGAAAAGTTTCAACAGTATTCTACTTGTTATACCTAAATTAAATATAAAAGTAATTACAATGAACTAATATGGATTAATTGAAATTATATCGATATAATATTACCTTAAAAAAATATAAATTTAATTCAACATTAAATTTTTTTTATACAGAATGGAATTTTTCAATTAACTTTAAATATTTTTTTATTATTCATCAAAAAATTAAAAATCTCAAAAAAATACCAATAAATCAATATATGATAAATTTAGTATGTAAATTTCAAAAAGTAGGTTTATATTTTGAAACCAATTATATAAATGTGGTGCAAATGTATTTTAAATTATTTCCGTAAAGCATGACTAAATAATATTTTAGAAAAAAATGTTATTTTTAGGAAAAAAATTAATTTTCATTCAATGATACTTATTCTATTAAAAATAAATAGATAATAAATATAAATTTGTTAACTATATGTTCTCATAATTTAGTTAATATTATTCCTACCCTCTATTCCGACTACTAGGTGATGATTATCATAATAAAAAAAATTATTAGTATATTGTTGTTTCATAAAACTAGGTCTTGCATAAAACGAGTGCTATCAATGAAAATCGTTGTTGCATGTAATTAAATAAAAACACAGAATTTAATTTAATTATGTCTATTAAAGATATTTAATTTAATTAAAAAATAAATATATCATAGGTTATCAGGGGTTATATTCCCTACTATTCTTCGTGTTGCATGTCGCACACTTTAAAAAAACAGTGTACTTATTTTAGAATAGAGATGTGTTACGTGGTGAACACGATCACCCGCATAATTATGGAATGAATCATAATAAATATATAATCATTTAAAACCACAAAAAATAACCAATTAGAAAGGGTAAGTCAAACCCTTAATATTTAATGAAATTCCTTCTATCAATGATGTTGAAAATTGTCATTCAACTTTTCTTATCCTCAACGATCAGATGGAATAGACCAATAACATCCATGTAATAAAAACCTAACAAAAATTTATTAAACTAATTGAAAAAACATATAATAAATAATTGATTTATGATAATGATATTATCTCACATTCAACAACAAACATTGTATATATATATTAGTATATTATGATAAAACATGTCTGTATAATAAATCAAGAAACCAATGAATATAAACACCCATTAATATCTTTATGCATATACCTTTTGATAAAGGATGTATAATTGAGAGTAATACATCTACATGATGCTGAAGGGGTAGGGGTATGTAATTCTAGTGACCCAAACTAAACATAAAATTATATAACATCCTCTATATGATCTAATCATTAAATTTATTAAATAATAATTCCCTAATGAATAATATGTTCATTTTATTCAGAGACTAAGATCAAAATAATCTTATTTCACAAAAATCAGGGGCATTTTTCAATAATATCACCATTGTATACTACTTTATAATTTTTTAGTGATAACGAAAATTTTAATCTATATAAGGAATCACAATAAATTGATGACATCAACCACTCAGTAAGGGGTGAGTAAAAATTTCCTCAATGATGAGATCATATGAATATGTAAAAATATGATCATATTATAAATATCATATCATCATGAAGGATAAACATAATGAAATAATGTGTTTCAAAGTACATGGAATAAGTAAATAAATCTATAAAATATCATCAATGAAAGATAATAACTATAACATGGATTAGATTCATTTATTATAATCCTCGAATTGGGATTTTATATGGTCATAATGAACACCAACCATTAATTGTGGCATACACATTAGAATAGGGAAACATAACATTAAGAATTAGCACCATCAGTACCAATACATATGAGAAACTAAATTAATTTAATGAATACCTATCTCATGAGATATAAAATCTTAAACATCTTATTGGTTTCACATATAGTACCCCACCACTATTTCATCCACACTTACATGTGAAACTTAAAATTTATTAACTTTTTACGTCATAATGAAAACGTGGAAGTAAAATTGGTTTTATAAAACATGAAAAATAAAATCAATATATTTTAGTAATGAACATAATTAAATAAAATGGGTTTCATAAAACATACAAATAGAAATAATTTTCTTTTCATTAATTTACCCATGAAAATAAAATGTTTTTTATACTGCTATAAAATTCTCTCATAAAATAAATTATTTGATATTAAAAAAGTGATCACCCATCATAATCATGTGATTGAATTTTTTTTTGTGAAACACGAAACAAAACTCTATTTTTGATAGATAATTTATGATAATGAAAAAAATTATTAAATTAAACTTTTTGAAAACATTTTTTTTCATCATTGTAAAATTCAATGTTTTGAGTCTATTTTCTAAAGGAAACAATCATTTTTAAGAAAAATATAATGACATTCTATCATGATAGTGGATTTGGTCGAAATTATATTTTAACTAGATAAAATAATGAACTTACTTAATAAATTAATATCATGGAAAGAAAATATAAATAATTTATTTTAGTACTCAATGACTGGACCTTGGGTTACTGAGTCCCTTACCATTACCCTTGATTTCCATGGAATTTAATTAACCTCAGGGATCAAAAAGATAAAAATAGTTGTCAAATATTTCATAATAATATTAAAATAAATTTAATATTATAATCTTAATTAATAAAAATTCATGTCATACATTGTATTTTTTTAATATATTTTCAACTCTGGTTGTAAATAATCTTTACAATTTTGAACTAGGATAAAAAAAATTATGATGATATTCATATTTATCCCAATAATCAACATTTAAAAATTATTAATTTTACTATAATTTATATTTTATAAATACTTACAACGTTATAATGTCATTAGATGTGTGTTTTTTATTGATATGTGGAGATGAAAATGGTGATGATCTTCATTTGGGTTATTTACCAATATCGATATATTATCAAAAAATTAATGTTCATTTTATTGTGTTATAAAAAAGTGGATCATACTAATGATATATATTAATTTTATATAACATTTATAAAAAGTAGATGTATCACCCCGACTCAACTATTTACCAAAATAGTGCTTCGGGCTGAGTGCCAATGGCATTAGGTGGGCCTCCCCATGGAACAAAGGTTTCATACTAGCATTGAGTGTGTAAAGGGTTGATATTTGGGAGAATATACCATTTGGTGATGAGTTCATGATGTTCCATATATATATATATACATTTTTCAGTTTTAAATAAAGATAAAAAACACTTTAACAGTAACACACCCATGGTGAAATCATAATAGGCAGTAGAATCAATAATAATAAACAAGATCAATACCATTTTCAAAATTATATACCCACTATATGTTGCTAATAAAGAAAAA
>CAUJRU010004197.1:0-21022 GCA_963277665.1 Viscum album | reverse complement strand
TAAATATTTAATTAAGAAAAACTTTGAAAATTGATTCTGGGCACACCGGGAATCAGAATCAAGTGCCGTCAGAAGCCATAGACTTGTAAAATTCCCAAGAATTAAGAAAAAACATTTCCTTGAAAATTACAGGTCTTTACATTATATGATTCATTTTGTGGTTATTAACTTTTGGTCATACGACTCGATCAATTAAAATGTGGTAAGAGATTTTCATCTCAATTTTTATTTCCATGAGATTCATGATATATTTTAAACTATTTACTTTAATGTGGTGTATGTACTGCCCATGATTGTATTAATTGTGTAATATAATTAAATATATGAGTATTTACATCTTTATTTTTTTTATCCTTCTTTCATGGTTTGTATGTTTCGTAAGTTACCAAATCGGTAAGGGAACCTTTTAACCCAATATATATTCCTTGGGTTAATCATCTAATTCATGATTATGTCAGGATATGATTATGTAGGGAATAACTATTTATTCTTTTTGTAGTAATTTCTACTCCGATTTATGTGGATATACTTTTGATATAGATAATCACTCCATTGATAAATTCTCAACTCATCAATATGAACTTGATATGAGTAATTTTAACTCAATCTCTATTTATTAAGTTAGGCATCCCATTCATTGGTGTTGTTTTTACAAGAACTTGGGTGAATGTCCTATGATTTATTTAAACTGAATATGCATTCATATTCAGTGTATTTAAATTTGTCACACATAATTATGTCGTTGATTTATCCATAACCTAAGGATATAATTTTTATAAGACATTGAATCTAAATTTACATTCTATGAAGGCTTATTTGTTGTTATACACCAATTCACTTTTTAGGGTGTATATAATGTACTTTTTCATATTATATAATGAATTAAATTATTCAAATGATATTAAAGAGTTCTGATTAAATGTTATTCCTCAATTATTTGTATTCAAGCATCTCTCTTTTTGTTAAAAAAACTATATAAACAAAATATTGTTTTCAATGTTTTAAATATTTTTTCATCTAAATATTTCTCATTAATGTCCCAGTTTTCAAAATGGTTTTTAGGATTAATTTATATAGACATTAATTTCTTCAAATGATAATTCATTTAAAATATTCAAAGTGCAATGGGAAACTTGGATTCCAAAATCCCTTTTTAAATGGTTTTCAAATTTATTTGATAAAGCATTGTTTATTTAAATATCTTGATTTGATATATTGGAATGTGGAAATGTTTTATTTATTTTATACATGTGTTATTTGTAATGATAATGTTATATTTATTGGGTAGTATTTACATATAATCATGTTTCCGTGATACACCTTGGGCGGGTGAGCCCGAGATAGCTCTCCAATGCATTGGGTAACGTGACTGAGCTAAATGTGATGTTTCTCCTGATAGATTAAGGAAATATACTATGATGGTTGTTCCAAGTATAACTCGTTATATAGCTCTGATATCTACAATTTATGTTTGATATTGATGCAATAAGTAACCTTTATGATTTATTATTTGTTTGTGTAATTCATAAATCATATGATTTCGTAAGGTTTGTTATGATTGAAAAATATAGTTTCCTTGATTTGTATTTATTGATGAGATAATTTTTTCCGTACTTATTTTATATCCCTTAATGATTTTTTATGCTCATCCCATGTTTGTGTAATTTTTTTCACAAGACATAAAGATGAATATGGTCATAGATGGGATCAAAGAAAAGTCATGCTCTCAAAATTATGGAACTAGACATGTTTCTTTTTAAGAGTTAGTATTTTATGAAATAAAATGGATACTGAGTAGTAGTGTCTACATGTAATATTCAAGTTGTTATTTATTAGTTTTGACCTAATTTTCTAAAATTCTAAACCTGAAAATATCCTCAATGTGAATTATTCATCAAATACAATATTATGTAATATTAAAAGGTCAGGTCCTTATAGTTGGTATCAGAAGTCAGTTTAGGAATCTTTAGGGATTATGAGTTTTTTTTGACACATGGTTAGTCCCTATGTCTAATATTTTAGTAAAATCCTTGTTTTATAAATTTTCCAGATAAAGGAATGTCAGTTACAAATATATGGAGGAGGATCTCAAACAACATTCATATCTCTTCCTTATGGTAAGCTTGCAATAATTATTTTAAAGTATTGTTCGGATGATTGTGAAACTTTTCCTAGCATAGAACTCAATTTCAAGCAGTTATTTGAGATACAAACTCCTCCACTATAACTCATTATCATTGTGGACCATGGTTTGTATTTAGAAAAATCCTATTTTCACAATATTCTCTTGTTTTCAAGAAAGGAAAATATTATCAAGGCATTTTCAAATATTTTACCTTATCACAAGATGTTGAAGCATATTTTAATTTTAACAAATGGTGCTGAAGAAGGAGACCCTTAAAAAACCTATTGATATTTTATTTTACAATATAGTATCTTAGAAGATACCTATGGTATTTTAAAAGGACAATTATTTGAATGTTTTAACTCAAATTCGGTCTGACTATTTTATGAAAATCATATTTTCTCAGATGTTTTGAAATTATATGACATACATTATTATGTTCTATTTTTTTTCTATGAACATCCATATGAACCATGTTGTAAAAGGTGTATTTGGATAGAGGAAGAAAACGATCTTGATGGATCTCTAAATCATTGTTGCGATGCATGGATCTTCTACCTACGCAAACAAGATGACGATGAAACCAAATGGACACCATGATCAACGTATGAGGTTCTTCATTTTGGGGATCATTTTATTTTATCATATGGTGGTGAAATAAGACTTCATGAATTAATATGTTGATAATATAATTAATTTGGATGAAAATTAGAGGTATAAGGTAACCATTGAGGTTGAAACATGTTGGGGTTATTTTTGAGTTGTATAAAAAGGACAACCTGTAGGATGGGTGACAACCTGTCACATCTGGCAAGGCTGTGGGAAATCTAACCCACAACGGAAGGGCGAAAAGGGTACATCACCTCCCACTAGCCTACATAAAGTCCCTGGTTAGTAAGACTTCTTATTTTTTTAATCTATTTTTATTGTACATGAATAAGTTTATTTTTTGGAACTTATGTTTTATCAAATGGATATACTTAGTATAAACAAATTATTTAGTTATTATGTGATAAAGGTTTCTGTGAAAGGCGTTCTCTCTTTTGAGAAAGCACTATATGCCTATGGAATATAAAATACTAGGGATTTCAGTTGTGAAATAATGGTTGAAATTTTAGTTTGGAATAATCTATGCTTGTATTGTGAACATATGACGATTTGGTTTATCTTTTATAATGATTACCCTATCATGGATAACATGTGATTTTGATAATTAATTTTCAATATGAGACTTTATCAGTAACAGTTGTTATTTAGAGAAACATGTTATCTTTGAATAATATGCAATTAAATCATTATGATATTTGGGTTTCAATCTTAGTTTGGATCACTTTTGAAGAATATTATGGAAAGTTGTTTTTTTTAATTGTCTTGGTTGAACTTTGGGTTTTGTTTGAAAAATTTTGGAGATTAAGAGTAGTTTTTTTTGTAAAATATTATCCCTTTTAGGTATTATCTGATCTTGCACTAACAATTTTGGTTTTCGTGCATATCTAAAGACAAGGGAAATACATATTTCTTCTTTTGTGCATTATGTGATTCTCAAGAATATGATTCTTTTGATTTTGATGTGTCCAAGTCTTCATGAAAGCAGTTTTTTTAGATAAAAGATAATTTCTTGTTAGAAACATATTAACGGATGAAACTCTACTTGAATATAAGTATATTTCGTTATATTCTTATTCTATATAGTAAATTAATTCCTCCAATTTATGAAATGTAATTTAAAACAAAAACGTTGTTTCTTTACATTTCCTACTGGGTAATCAAAGACCGTTAACACATCATATGTTTGGTATTTTATGGTGGTTAACTTTCTCCTAATCATGTATTATATCAATCTCTATCAGAACATGATTGTTTGTTCTCACTTCTATATCCATGTTTTCTTACATGGAATCCTATTATGGGTTATCTCGGGTAACCATTATACTTTTATTTCATTCTTTTAATGTGATAGTTTTACTGACTCTTTACCAATGTGGGACTTCTAATGATGTTTCCAAGCCCAGTTTTGAAATTGAGAGGACACAATTCCCAAAATGGGGGAAGGATGTAACATCCGAGGTAAATAAAGAATAATCCAAATTTTATATTTATTAATATTTGTGAATTAAATATTAATTTTAATTTAAGGGGTTCCTATGTTCGATAGCGTACCTGATATGCAACAACATGTTTCTATAAAATCTTACATTGCACACTAATAATATAATATTTTTATTTTAAATGGTAGTTAACTCACAACCATTTTATTGGTGGGAATGAACAAAACTAACTACAATATGATTATACATGTTTGTCAAATGTATTTATTTTTATCCAATTAAAGTTAGAGGCTTAAAATGTGAATGAATCTAATTTTAAGCATAATTTACATTAAAAGGCTGATTTAACACCTTTTAATGGAGAACACTCTTTAAATATAATTTTGGCCACTTTAATACATTATACTTGACCAAATAATATCTTTCTTTACAATTTGGACATCAAAATTTTCATTGTGTAAATTTTTTGAATTTTTCTAATAAAGTTCATTTTCTAAGGAATAGTGAAAATATTGTATTTTAATTCATAATTGTCGTTTAATCTAGTTTATTTATATGGTTATATTATCTTTTTAATTATATTTTAAGTTTAATTAGAATAAATTTTTACCATTTAATCCAATTATTGTCATTGGAATTAATATAACTTTGAAATTGGACATAAATTAGTTTTAATATTTTAATAGTTATAATTTCTTAAAAACATGATATTTGTTTTAACAACAGAAATTAATTTTAAATTAATTAATGCCACTTCAATGTTTTCAATTTAGATAAATAGACATAATTTTTCAATTCAGAATACCAAATAATGATTAGGCTGAATTTTTTGTATTTTTCTAAAAAACAACATTTTTTGAATAATGAAATCACTTAGTAGTAGTTAATAAAATTGAATTTTTCATTTAAATGAAATTTTACCTCATCTATGAATTGAATTTCGAAAATCCGACATACCTAGTTTTTATCAAGAAATAAAATGGGGTTCAATAAGATGAAAATGATTTTTGTGAATAGTAACTTTTGACTTTTATTTACTACAGTTAAAGGTTAATAGGATAATTCAAGGTAAAAAGAATATTGTAATAATTTAAAAACACCGTAACACATGTCCTAAACTTATTGGATAAGTATTTTCCGACCATGGGCATCCTTTCGTCTATTTTGGGAATCCTTGGAGCCATTTAGGAAAGATAATGTCACATTAGATTAATTAGTTTTATATAAAGGAAATAATGACATAAACTAAAATCTTTTAGTAAATTAATTTGTATGTGGGTTTATATAAATTATATTTTTGACAATAAATATTAATTGTAAATATATAAATATTTCCTACATAATAGTATTTTTTTATTATAATTTTTAGGCATCACATAAATTAAATAATTTATGACACAATAAAGATGTAGTATTTACATCCTTAATAAAAGATTTAAATAATTAAGATTATAAATATTCAAATAACATCCAAAACCTGTCCAATTCCTATTGGATGATAATATTTCAAATATAAGTCATCTTATCTTCTAAATTAATTATTTTGGACCTTTATAAACCGAATATAATTATTTAAGTACATAATATTATCTCACTTTCCTAAAGAGCCCCTCCTCTCCCTTGTAAAAGGAGACCACTTCTAACCGATTCCTCACACATCTTGAGCATTTTGGCTCATCCAACCTCTCAATATTAATCTCCCTACATCCCTCCTCTCCTCCTATAACCCTTAACTTAGGTATAAGGCACTTCAAGAAGTCCTTTGGTTCAAACCAAAGGTAGTTACCCAAATTAAAAGAAAAAATTTCTCTGAAATTGTTTTCTTTTATTTTACATCTCCAATGCATAAACTATTTTTTTTACTTTATATTGTAACAAAACCAATATCCTCAACATTATAGGATGTTTTTAGGAGAAATATTCAACTACAATTACACACACCGTCATCTAATGGGTGAAGAACATAATGTTTTTGTGGATGGAAAAGTATCGCCTCACGAAAAGATGATTGTCCAAATATCTCCAACCGCCACTAATGGTGTCCATTATGATGGAACTATATTTATATATGATATATATTATTCTTATTTATTCTTTATTATTCTGTATTTCTCAATTTAAATAAATACTTTATGGTTTTCATAGTGGGTAAATACGATAATCTCATTAGAAGAAGTGCGGACTACCGCCCCCTCAAAGTGATATAACTCGTTAATGCCTTATGTGGGACGTATAAAGGATAGAGTTAATAATATTGTATAAGATATTATACTGGAATTATAATATAACTATGTATCATTATGTTTTTATTCCAATGAAATAATAAATATAAATGGAAGTAGTGTTCATGCGTATGTACGACTTAACGTCTCCATGAATGGTGCATTTCATTTCGTACCTCTAAATGTAATGTACTATTATAAATACATGTATATACTGGATATATTTGATATATATGATATCTAAATCATTAATATCATTCTGATGTTAATGGATATCTTACTACATGAACAACTTGTAATTATAAGGTGTTCATTTATTTTACTCAAGTTCCAAATATCGACAAAATGACCGTTATTAACATAAATTATTACATAATGATTATAACATGGTAATAAGTAATAAAAATGAATAATAAAAATTAAAAATGTTCTTAAGCAAGTATAAATTAACACTAGTTTATTATTCATGATATTAATGAACGAACGGGTCATGTCGGACACAAGGTAAGGGATTTTCTTATCTCACATTAAATTCCGCGAGATTTCCATTTTTCGCAACTTATTCATTGAATGTATTGTATTGTGTACATCCATTTGTTATATATTATCATTATTATCATTATATTCACGGTATTCTGTGATTCATTTGGTGGTTATTAACCTTTGGTCATACGACTCGATTGATTACAATGTGGTTAGGGGTTTTCATCTCACTTTTTATTTCCGTGAGATTCATGCTATATATGCCACTATTATCATTTGGTAGGTGTATGTAATTCCCATGATTGTATTAATTTATTAATATAATTCAATATATGGTTATATACATATTTAATTTTTTATCCTTCTTTAATAGGTTTTATGTTTCGTAAGTTACCAAATCGGTAATAGAACCTTTTAACCTAATTTCCAATCCTAGTGTTAATCTTCAAATTCATTATTATGTCATGATATGAATATGTGGTGAATGTCTATGTATTATTTTTATAGTAATTTCCACTCCCCATTATGTGTATATATATTTGATACACACAATCACTCCGTTGAAAAATTCCCAACTCATTGATATGAACTTGAAATGATTAATTTCAGCTCATTCTCTATTTATTGAGTTAAATATCCAATTCATTGGTATTGTTTTTGAAAGAAAATATGTGAATGACCTTTGATTGATTTACACTGAATATACAATCATATTTATTGTATTTATATTTTTCACACATAATTATGTCGTTGATTTATCCTTAACCTAAGGATACCGTCTTTAAAAGAGATTTCATCTCAATTTACATTCCATTAAGACTTCTTTGTTGTTATACACCAATAAACTTTTGTATGGTGTATATAATGAACTTTGACATATTATATCACGAATTCAATTATTCAAATGATATTATAAAGTTCTGATTAAATTTTACTCCTCAATTATTTGTATTTAAGCATCTATCTTTTTGTTAAAAACACTCTTTAACCAAAATATTGTTTTAATGGTTTTAAAGATTTATTCTTCTAAATAATTCTCAATAATGACCATGTTTTCAAAATTGATTTTAGGATTTAATTATATGGACATTATTGTTTTCAAATGATAATTCATTTAAAATCTTCAAAGTGGTATGGGAAACTATGATTCGACAATCTCTTTTTAAATTGTTTTGAAATTGATTTGATAAATCATTATTTATTTTAATATCTAGATTTAATATATTGTAATATAGAAATGTTATATTTCCTTTATACTTGTGTTATGTGTTATGATTATGTTATGTTTATTGGGAATTGTTTATGTATACGGGTGGTTCTCTGATAAGCCTTGGGCAGGTGTGCCCAAGATGGCTCACCAATGCATTGGGTAACGTGATAGAGGTAAACATGATGTTTCTCCTAAGATATTTAGGTAATATACTATGATGGTTATTCCAGGAGTAACTCCCAATTTAGTTTTGATAGCTACAATGTATGTTTGATATGGATTCCATAAGTAACCTTTAGGATTTATGATTTGTGTGTGTTATTCAAAAATCTTATGATTTCGTAAGGTATATTATGAATGAAAAATATAGTTTCATTGATTTGTATTTATTGATGGGATAATGTTTTCCTTCCATATTTTTTAACCCTTACTGAGTTTTTTTATTCTCATCCCAAGTTTTATAAATGTTTTCTACAAGACATAAAAATGAATAGAGTCATGGATGGGATCAAGGAAAATTTATACTGTCTAAAATATTGAACTAGACATGTTTCTTTTGAAGAGTTTTTATTTTATGAAATAAAATGGATACTGAGTAGTAGTGTCTACATTTAATATTCATGTTTTTATGTAATAGTTATGGCATAATTCTCTATAACTCTAAACATGAAAGGATCCTCAATGTGAATTATTTATTTAATTTAATATTATGAAATGTTATAAGGTTGGGACCTTATAAAACTAGTGTTTAAAATTCATATGGCCATTATGTCATTATGAAGGGAGAGACACAAAAGACATGCTTTTTACCGTGATTGGAAGATTTCTAGTTTCTAAATGCTGCAAGTTGTGGCTCAAGATAGAGGATTATATACATCAGATAATACCAAAATCCAACATAATGGTATAGAAAGATGTGTATGAAGAGAGTATGGAAATGATATAGAGATGATGAGTATGATATTTTAGGAGTAAAGATAAGATAGATGCATAGATATGGAGCCCGATTTTCAATGATGAGAAGAAATATTCATAGAAGGAGAGATGACATTGAAGATTCGATATTGATCGAAAGGGATAAATAATTTACAGATGAAGTCCACACCAATGTTTGAAGGGGTGTACCATGATTCACTGTGAAAGAGGGAATGTTATATATTCTATAAGATTTTATGGGAAATAGTGGAAGAATAATTTGGGGGGGCATAATTTGTTGAGTGATAGATTAGTTTAGCAAGGAGAAAGAAATCAATGATATCCTAGAGATGGAGGATAGATAAGAGTTGAATGTGTGATAATTATTGGATGGAAACAAAGTGGTGATAAAGTGACATGTGGAAGTGGATAACATAATAATTATATATATTATATGATCATTAATAAAAAATCAACATTAAAAACATACTCTTTTTATATATATTATAAATGTAAATACACAAACATTTATTAAAAAAATAAAACCCATGAAAAAAATATACATTAATCAATTAAGATGAAGTACTATAAAAAACCCTAAAGATAAACATCCTTATAAAAATATTGAATTTCAAGGTTCCCATAAACATGTAACATTATTTTAAATGAATGATAATTTATTTTTAATGAGTTAAAATAAATAACTAATAAATTAAATACATTCCAAAAAAATGGAAAATGTTAAATATTAAAAAAAAAATTAACCCATTACTGTATCATCCCAAGTAATTAATGAATAATAGATATTTTTATCTATGTCTATTAATGAATTATATAGTGTTTTAGAGGTTTAAAATGAAAATAAATCCAATCTTATGCATGGAATACACTAATATTATTAAAAGATTGGTTTACTGCCTTTTGATTGCAAACCCTTTTTAAATCAAACTTTTGACAATTTTATAATCTATATTTTTCAAAATAAAAAATTAATTATGATTCGGACATTGAAATTTTCATTGTATAAATTTTTGGTATTTTTCTGACAATGTTCATTTTTTTAATGAATAGTGAAAAATACTGCATTTTACATCAAAACTGCTTTTTAATCTAATTTATTTATATGATTCGATTATCTTTTTAATTTTTTTTAAAGTTAAATTAGAATATATTATTACCATTTAATCCAATTGTGGTCATTGGAATCAATTTCACATTAAAATTGGACTTAAACTGGTGTCAATCTTTTGATACTTATTGTTTCATAAAAACATGCTATTTGTCATGACAGCGGGAATTAATTTTTAAATTAATTAATGTAACTTATATGATTTGAATTTTGTAAAATAGAAATCATTTTTGAATTACGAATATAAAATATAGCTTAGGGTGATGTTTTTGTATCTTTCTGAAAAACATCAATTTTTGATGAATAGTGAAACCACTAAGTGGTAGTTAAAGAAACTGATTTTTCAATTAAATGAAATTTTACCACCTCTGTGATTTGATTTTCAAAAATCCAAAATACATGGTTGTCATTAATAAGTAAAATGTGTTTTAATGGGATTAACATAATTTTTTGTTGAATAGTAACTTTTATGTTTTTAATCGCGATTAGTGGTAATTAGTGTAGTTTAAGGTAAAAATAATGTTTTAATAACATGATATGAGCTTGAAACATGTCCTACCCTCATTGGATGTGTCTTGGCCGACCAAGAAAATCCATGGGTCAACTTGGGGACCCCATGGAGCCACTTTGGTTTGGAAATGACATAAATAACCTTTTATTTAATGTAAAAGTAAAAATGACACAAACATGAGTTGTTTTATTAAAACAATTTTTAAACAGGGTTACACAAGTCAGATTGTTGACTATAAATATTAGTTGGAAATATAAAACAATTTCCTACATCATAGTAGTTTTTTTATAATTTTTATACATTAAATAAATAAAAGTATTTATGACATCATAATGATGTAGCGATTACCTCATTAATAAAGGATTTAAATAAAATGAAATGATAATGTAATCTCTATGACCTACACATGTCCAAAACCTATTGGGTGGGTATCTTTCGAACCCTTATCACCTTAACCTCGAATTATATCAATGTGGGTCCTTTTTTATCCTAAAATCATTTTCATATAAAGTAATATGTCTTCACTTTCCAAGAGTGACCCTCCTCTCCCCTTGTAAAAGGCCCCCACCTCTACCTCCTTACCAACACTTCCAAAGCATTTGGCTCGGCCAACCCCTGCTCATTTTGTCTCTCCACTTCCCTCTCTTACTCCTTGAATACTCACTTTGGGAAGAATTATTCCCAAAGAAGCCTTTGATCTTAAACCGAAGGGAGTTACCTGATTTTAAGGTAATGTCTTCACTTGAGTCCTTTTGTTTTATTTTGCTTATTCAACCCCCTAAACTCTTTTTATTTATTTATTTTGTAACAAATCCAGTATCTTCAATATAATTGGATGCTTTTATAAGAAGGATTCACGCTACACTTACACACAGCTACATCTAATGGTTAAAGAACATACTGTTTCCGTGGATGGTGAATTTATGCCTCCTGAAACGATGATTGTTCAACATTACTTTAACACCTTCAAAGGTTGCAATTAAGATGTAACTATATTTAAATATGATATATATTATGATTATGGTTTCTTTAAGCTTCTTTTTATTTCATTTTGGGCATACCTCTATGGTTTCTATAATGGGTAAATGCGATATCTTCATTTAAGGAAGTGCAGACTACCTCCCCCTCAAAGTGATTTGATTTCGTTAATAAAATATGTGGGACGTGTAAAGGATTTAATTAATGGTAGTATATATGATATTATACTGTAATTATAATATATCTTTATATAATTATTATTCCATTCTATAAAAAAAATACGAAATAGAAATGAAAGTAGCGTTCATGCGTACGTATGGCTTACCGTCTCCATGAACGGTGCATTTCATTTCTTACCTATAAATGAATATGTACTATTAGAAATGCATGTATATACTGGATATATATGATATATATGATATATACATCGTTATTATTATTATGGATATAATGGATACCTGAAAAAATTGTGATTATAAAGGGTTTATTATTGACTCAAGTACCAATGATCGTTAAAACGACCATTATTAACTTAAATAACTACATAGTGTTAATTACATGGCAATAAGTTATATAAAATGAATAATGAACTTGAAAAAGGTTCTTATGAAAGTATAAATTAACTCAAGTTTATTATTCAGAACATTAAAGAATGTTCGAGTCAAGTCGGACCCGAGGTATGGGACTTCGTCTCAATCTCCTTTCATTGAGGCATATTTTATTTTATACACAACTTTCTTTTATACGGTGTATAAAACCCTTTGACTATTACGTTTATCCAAAAGGAATATTTTTTATACGAAGAGTTTTACAAAACGACAAAAGGGAATTTTTTTGTCGTACGTATGCAGCGAAAAAGACTTCTCCACCGCCGTGACCGTTATTTGGGTTTCGGCTTCCTCAACAAGCCATACCTTATTTTTAAAAGAAAAATAAATACCATGTTTTACTTTTAATTTATTTTGGTATTGAAAATGGTTTTCATAATGTTTTTATATCAATGTGTTGTATTGATATCTTGTGATTGAAAGGTGGAAATGTTATGTTTCCTTTATGCATGTTTTATGAAATACGATTATGTTGAGGTTCATGGGTATTATTATGAAGACGGGTGGTTCTGTGATAAACTAAGGGCGGGTGAGCCCGATATATCTCTCCAATGCATTGGGTAACGCAAAGGAGTGAAACTTTAAGGTTTCTCCGAAGAGATTTAGGGAATATACTTTAATGGGTATTCCAAATGAAACCAAGAGGGTTACTCCCTACGTAAGAATGTTATGATTTCCTCAAGTTACCTTTATGTCTTATGATATCTATGATTTATTCATGATTTGATGAGGTATGTTAAAGTGCTTATGTTTTATGGGTAAAGTATGATTTCATTCTTATGTATATATGAACTCATATTTCCTTTCCATATTTTTTATATAACCCATACTGAGGTTTTTATGCTCATCCCAAGTCTTTTTTGAAATGTTTTTCACAGGTCAATGGAAAGGTACATGACATGATGATAGTGTCAAGGAAGTTTCAAGAAAGAATCCATGTTTTATTTTAAATATGTTTCCATTGATGGGAAAGAAGAATACTATCTTTATGTAACCACGTTGTATATATGTGGAATGTAATGAATGTTTTATGATCTAATTCTCTAAAACTATAAACCTGAAATGATCCTCAATGTGTAATCTTGTAATAACTCAAGATTAAGTAAGGTTTAAGGATGGGGCCTTATAGTTGGTATCAGAGGTCAGTTTAGACAACTTTAGGAGTTAGAAAAGTTTAAAATTATAAGTTAATTTATGGTATGATTGAAATGATATATCATTTAAAGATTACCATGTTGCTTCGCCTAAGATATTTTTGTGTTCAGAATGGCTTTCCACAGAGGAAACAAAGCAGCTATGTTGGGACGACATCAGGAGGAAGATAACCTTCCAAATCAGCAACCTGAGATGGTTGGAATTGGAACAGAACAGTTTGTTTGAGTAATGGCGAAGTTGACTAAAGCGATAAATGGTGGTGGTATCCATGCACGAGATCATCCAGATCAACTGTAGAGGAACATGTCAGTGGTTGAACATTTCATGAGGCAACATCCCCCATCATTCAGAGGATCATCTGACCCTGTGTTAGCTGAAGGGTGGATTAAAGTACTGGAAAATATTTTCGATGTCATGGGGTGTTTAGACAATCAAAAGGTTAGTCTTGCTATTTACCGTTTGGAGGGTGAGTCAGATCAGTGGTGGTCGATGGTTATAAATATCAGGGACACCAATGAGATTGATGCTTTTGACTGGGATGAATTCAAAGGAATGTTTCTTGAGAAGTATTTTCCTAAGGCTGTTCGACTTAGGATGGAAATGAAATTCTTGGAATTGAGGCAAGAGGAAGACTCAGTGGCTACCTATGTAGAAAGGTTCACTCGATTGTCAAGGTATGCTCCAAATATTATCTGAGACCCTGATAGTATAATCAATCGTTTTTACTCAGGATTAAAGCCAATATATCGAAGGGAATTGGCTTCTCGTGAGTGTAAAATTTATGAAAATATTTTTTGATGTGCTGAGAAGGTGGAAGTGGAGTTTGCCGATGATCAAGTGTTCTATAACAACCAACAGAAGAAGAGACTGAGGTGGCAGGAGAAAGGTAATAATTCATCAAAAAAGTATGACGATAAGAAAACTAAGTTTCTAGTTTGTGATAAATGTAGAAAAAGTCATGCTGGGGAATGTCTTCTGAATTCTGGAAAGTGCTACCGATGTGGTAAGATGGGACATAAGGCTTGTTATTGCATTGAAAAAGATCAGGGTGATGGTAAGACACAATTTGATTTACAGTTAGTGAAATGTTATAAGTGAAATGAGATGGGTCACTATGCAAATGAGTGTCCGACAAAGAGCTTGAGTGATGGGAAGCAGTTAGACTACAAGAAGAAAGGGGTGGTTAAATCCTTTGCAACTACTTCAGCAGATGTCAGGCCATCAAATGAAGTTGTATCAGGTACTTTTTTAGTTTTTTCAGATTATTCCAGGTTGTTGTTTGATTCGGGTTCTACACATTCTTTCATCTCTGTAACCTTTTCTAGTAAAATGGGAATACAATCTCAAGAAATGACTCCTGAAGTTGTGGTAAAAACACCTGGGGGAAATGTTGAGGTAAAAAGAATTTATAAGAATCTTCCTATCCTTATCCATGGAAAGAACCTACTTGTGAACCTTATTGTTTTACCTCTAGTAGAGTTTGATGTTATCCTGGGTATGGATTGGCTCTCTATTTACCATGCTAATATTGATTGTAGAGCTAAAGAAGTTTCTTTTCAGAAAGACTATCAGTTTGTGTACAAGAATGAACCCTTATTGTTGATAACTTATCAAGAGGCCAAGAAACTTGTAAAAGATAGAAATGAATGTAACTTTCACACATCGTTGAAAATAAAGGAACTGTTCAGATTAATGATGTGCCAGTGTTAAATGAGTATCCTGATGTTTTTTCTAATGAGTTGCCTGGAATAATACCAGATCGGGAAGTTGAGTTTACTGTTGGATTAGTTCCTGATGCTAATCCAATTTCAAAACCCCATTATCGAATGGCTCAAATTGAACTTTTAGAGTTGAAGGAGCAATTACAAGATTTATTAGAGAAAGGTTTTATTCGACCTAGCACATCACCATGGGGTGCTCCTGTTTTATTTGTTAAAAAGAATGATGGTTCTATGATACTTTGAATTGATTATAGAGCCTTAAATAACATCACTGTTAAGAACAAATATCCTTTGCCTCATATTGATGATTTGTTTGATCAGCTCCATGGAGCTCAGTTTTTTTTCAAAGACTGACCTGAGATCGGGGTACCATAAGCTGAAGGTAAAGGAGGTGGATATTCCGGAGACCGTGTTCCGTACAAGATATGGCCATTATGAATTTGTAGTAATGCCTTTTGGGATAACCAATGAACCTGCTGTATTCATGGACTTAATGAATATAATTTTCCATGAGTTCTTGGTTGATTATGTGGTGGTTTTCATTGATGATATTTTGGTGTTTTCTAAAAGTAAAGAAGAGCATGAAAGACATTTAAGGGTTATCTTGAAAACCTTAAAAGAAAATAAACTGTATGGGAAATTCAGCAAGTGTGAGTTTTGGTTGCAACAAATTTCTTTCCTTGGTCATATTGTTTCTAAAGATGGGATAACCGTTGATCCTGCAAAAACAAAGGTTTTTGAAGAATGGCCAAGACCCACAAATGTAATAGATATTCGTAGTTCCCTTGGTTTGGCAGGCTATTACCGAAGGTTTGTTAGAATTTTTTCATGATTATCAAGTCCAATGACTTAGCTAACTCGAAAGGGTGTTAAGATTATCTGGACAAAATAATGTGATGATTGTTTTCAGGAATTGAAAAGAAGATTGGTGAATTCTTCAGTTTTGGCACTACCTTCCAGGAATGGTGAGTTTGTTATCTACAGTGATACTTCATTGAAAGGAATTGGTTGTGTCCTAATGAAGAATGATCAGGTAATTTCTTATGCTTCACGATAGTTGAAAACTCATGAGGTAAATTACCCTACAATTATTTGGAATTAGCTGCTGTTCTTTTCGCTTTAAAAATTTGGAGGCATCATTTGTATGGAGTAAAGTGTGAAATATATACCGATCAGAAATGTTTAAAGTATATATTCATTCAGAAAGAATTGAACATGAGATAGAGGAGATGGATAGAATTAATCAAGAATTATGATTTTACAATTCATTACCATCCGGGAAAAGCAAATAAAGTGGCTGATGCTTTGAGTTGAAAAATTAATGCTTCATTAGCAATGTTGCGTTTGGGACGAGATCCTTTGGTTTTTGATTTGATGAACTTTGGAATAGAAGTTGCTGGTGCAGGACGTTCTTATGTTTTTTTCAGGTAGCAGTGAGATCATCTCTATCATATAGAATCATGCAACCATAGAAGCAAGACAGTGAGTTGCAGAAAAAGGTAGAGCTAGTTCAGAAAGGTAAGTTTCCTGAATTCAACATTGATAATGATTGTGTGTGCCTTGTGATTCACAGTTGAAGAGAAAGTTATTATGTGATGCTCATAGATCTTTGTTTTCATTTCATCTTGGTAGTACTAAGATGTATAGAGATCTTCGGGAGTATTACTGGTGGGATGGAATGAAAAGAGATATTGCTAATTTTACTGTGAAGTGTTTGACTTGTCAGCAGGTTAAAGCAGAGTGGCAGTTACCGAAAGGGATGCTTCTGCCTCTACCAGTTTCAGTGTGGAAAAGGGAGAATGTATCCATGGACTTTGTTGTGGGATTACCGAAGACATCTCGAGTTAATAATGCAATCTGGGTTATTGTTGATCGCTTGACCAAATCTTCTCATTTCCTTGATATACAAGATACTTTTTCCCTAGATCAACTTTCCCGTTTATATCTTAAAGAGATAGTCAGGTTACATGGAAATCCTCTCTTCATTGTATCTGACCGTGATCCCAGGTTCACTTCTAACTTTTGGAAAGGCCTTTAGAAGTCGTTGGGTACTGAATTAAATTTTAGTACAAGTTTTCATCCTCAATCAGATGGGCAGTCAGAACGAACAATTCAGACCATGGAGGATATGCTACGAGCTTTTTCGATGGATTATCAGGGAAGTTGGGACCAACATCTTACTTTGGTTGAATTTTCATATAATAACAGTTTTCATTTCAGTATACAGATGGCACCATTTGAGGCGTTATATGGGAAGCAGTGTCGAACTCCAGGTTTCTGGGATGAAGTGGGTGAAAGGAAGTTGATGGGACCAGAATTGGTAGAAGAGATGGAAAAAAAGTTCAGCTGATTCAGAAACACATGAAAACAACTCAGAGTAGGTAGAAGAGTTATGCAGACAATAGGAGGAAGGATCTCTCTTTTGAGGTAGGTGATCATGTTTTTCTCAAATTCTCACGATGGAAAAGTGTGACGCGATTTGGTAAGAAGGGAAAGCTGAGTCCAAGGTTTATTGGAACATATGAAATTCTGGAGAGAGTTGGATCAATTTCTTACCGAGTGGCTTTACCTCTGAGTTTATCTCTGGTACACAATGTTTTTCATGTTTCGATGCTGAGAAAGTATATGCCAAATCCATCTCATGTTTTGAATCCAGAGGTAGTTATGCTGGAAGAGAACCTATCTTATGAGGAACAACCGGTCTAGATTCTTGACCACAGGGAGAAAGTGTTACAAAATTAGGTGATTAATCATGTAAAGGTTTTGTGGAAAAACCACATGATGGAAGAGGCAACATAGGAATATGAAAATGCAATGACGGATAAGTACCCCCATTTATTTGATAAGTAAATAAATTGCGGGGACGCAATTTTCTAAATGGGGGAAGGATGTAACATACCAAGTAAGTAATGAATAATAGATATTTTTATCTATGTCTATTAATGAATTAGATAGTGTTTTAGAGGTTTAAAATGAAAATAAATCCAATCTTAAGCATGGAATACACTAATATTCTTAAAAGATTGTTTTACTGCCTTTTGATGGAAAACCATTTTTAAATCAAACTTTTGACAATTTTATAATCTATATTTTTCAAAATAAATATTTTCAGTATTATTGGGACTTTTAAATTTACATTGGATAAATTTTTGGTATTTTTCTTACAATGTTCATTTTTTTAATGAATAGTGAAAAATACTGCATTTTACATCAAAATTACTTTTTAATCTAATTTATTTATATGATTAGATTATCTTTTGAATTGGTTTTAAAGTTAAATTAGAATATATTTTTACCATTTAATCCAATAGTGGTCATTGTAATCAATTTCACATTGAAATTGGACTTAAACTGGTGTCAATCTTTTGATACTTATTGTTTCTTAAAAACACGCTATTTGTCATGACAGTGGGAATTAATTATTAAATTAATTAATATAACTTATATGATTTGAATTTTGTAAAATATACATCATTTGTTAATTCAGAATATCAAATATAGCTTAGGGTGAAGTTTTGGTATCTTTCTGAAAAACTTCAATTTTTGATGAATAGTGAAACCACTAAGTGGTAGTTAAAGAAACTAATTTTTCATTTAAATGAAATTTGACCACCTCTGTGATTTGATTTTCAAAAATCCGACATACATGGTTGTAATTAAGAATTAAAATGTGGTTCAATGGGATTAAAATAAATTTTTTGTGAATAGTAACTTTTATGTTTTTAATCGCGATTAGTGGTAATTAGTGTAGTTTAAGGTAAAAATAATGTTTTAATAATATGATATGAGCATGACACATGTCCTACCCTCATTGGATGTGTCATTGCCGACCAAGAAAATCCATGGGTCAACTTGGGGACCCCATGGAGCCTCTTTGGTTTGGAAATGACATAAATAACTTTTTATTTAATGTAAATGTAAAAATGACACAAACATGAGTTGTTTTATTAAAACAATTTTTAAATGGGGTTATACATGTCCGATTTTTGACTATAAATATTAATTGGAAAGATAAAAAGATTTACTACATCATAGTAGTTTTTTTAAAAATTTTAGACATTAAATAAATAAATGTAGTTATGACATCATAATGATGTAGCGATTACCTCATTAATAAAGGATTTAAATAAAATGAAAAGATATTGTCAAATTTATGAACTACACATGTCCAAAACCTATTGGGTGGGAATATTTAGAACCCTTATAACCATATCCTAGAATTATATCAATGTGGGACATTTTAAATCAGAAAATCATTTTCAAATAAAGTAATATTGCTTCACTTTCCAAGAGTGCCCCTCCTCTCCTCTTATAAAAGGCCCCCACCTCTACCTCCTTACCCACACTTCCAAAGCCTTTGTCTCGGCCAAACCCTGCTAATGTTTTCTCTCCACTTCCCTCTCTTACTCCTTGAAGCCTCACATTGGGCAGAAGTCTTCCCAAGGAAGCCTTTGAGCTCAATCCAAAGAGAGTTACCCGATTTTAAGGTAATGTCTTCACTTGAGTCCTTTTGTTTTATTTTGCTTCTCCAACCCCCTAAACTCTTTTTATTTATTTCTTTTGTAAAAAATCCAGTATCTTAAATATTCTAGGATTTTTTTATAAGAATTATTCAAGATACACATACACACACCTACATCTAATGGTTAATGAACATACTGTTTCTGTGGATAGTGAATTTATGTCTCCCGAAACGATGATTGTTCAACATTCCTTTAACACCTTCAAAGGTGGACATTAAGATGTAACTATATTTATATAAGATATATAATATGTTTATGTTTTCCTTAAGCATCTGTATTTTTCATTTTGGGCATACCTTTATGGTTTCCATAATAGGTAAACGCGATATATTTATTTAAGGAAGTGCGGACTACCGCCCCCTCAAAGTGATTTGATTTCGTTAATGCCATATGTGGGACGTATAAAGGATTTAATTAATGGTAGTATATATGATATTATACTGTATTTATAATATATCTTTACCTAATTACGATTCCATTCCATAAAAAAAATACGAAATAGAAATGAAAGTAGCGTTCATGCGTACGTACGGCTTACCGTCTCCAGGAATGGTGCATTTCATTTCTTAACTCTAAATGTATATATAATATTATAAATGCATGTATATACTGGATATATATGATATATATGATATTTACATCATGATTATAATTATGTATATATAATGGATACATGAACAACTTGTAATTATAAAGGGTTTATTATTGACTCAAGTACCAATGATCATTAAAACGACCGTTATTAACTTAAATAATTACATAGTGTTCATGACATGGCAATAAGTTATATAAAAGGAATAATGAACTTGAACAAGGTTATTAAGAAATTATAAATTAACTCATGTTTATTATTCAGGAAATTAAAGAATGATAGAGTCAAGTCGGACCCGAGTTATGGGACTTCGTCTCAATCTCCATTCATTGAGACTTATTTTATTTTATACACAACTTTCTTTTATATGGTGTGTAAACCCCTTTGACTTTTACGTTTATCCAAAAGGAATCTTTTTTATTTGAAGATTTTTACAAAATGACAAAAGGGAATGTTTTTGTCGTACGTATGCGGCGACAACGACTTCTCCGCCGTCGTGACCGTTATTTGGGTTTCGACTTCCTCTACAAGCCATACCTTCTTTTTAAAAGAAAAATAAATACCATGTTTTACTTTTCTTTTATTTTGGTATTGAAAATGGTTTTCATAATGTTTTTATATCAATGTTTTGTATTGATATCTTGTTATGGAATGGTGGAAATGTTATGTTTCCTTTATGCGTGTTTTACGCGATACGATTATGTTGAGGTTCTTGGGCATTATTATGAAGACGGGTGGTTCCGTGATAAACTAAGGGCGGGTGAGCCCGATATAGCTCTCTAATGCATTGGGTAACGCGAAG
>CAUJRU010004196.1:0-12500 GCA_963277665.1 Viscum album | reverse complement strand
ACAGGGAGAACTCCAAAGGGACAAGTGAGGGTCTTCTAGGTGGAGCTCACCCACCTGGGGATTCTTCGCTTGAGATATAACCGAGGAGAAAGTCACCCCTGGAACTGATTTAATGAGACCCGTCACAGTATCACCATCTTTCGATTAGTTTGTCCTTTACATGCGGGACCTGATCTTTGAGACAGGCATATGACTAGTGGAAGGATCAGCCATGTAGCATCACCAACAACATCTGCATTGTTTGGGGTATGACTGAGCTGACCACTCAGACCCCAACACAAGCCCAAACCGTCGTCCCGAACATTCAATTCTGTTCGATTAGTTTGTCCTTTGTACATGCACAACCTGATCTTTGAGACAAGCATATGACTACTGGAAGGATCAGCCAGGTAGCATCACCAACCACATCTGCAATGTTTGAGGTATGACTGAGCAGACCACTCAGACCCCAACACAAGCCCCAACCATCTTCCCAAATCGACAGGATTCCCCTTAATGAGTCATCACCTCCGCATGACGCTCGTGTATCTTGCAGAAACAGTAGATACACATTCTCAAGCCACCCTTATGAACATCATCACCCAAGGCATGACTGAGGAGGAAGGCACCCCAACTTGTCCAATAATGAACCATGGAAATCGTCACCCTGTTGGTGTGAGTTTCTTAGGACCCAAATAACTCGCACGTGGCCCCGACAATGCGTTGAGCAAAGCACTCCCACCAATCATTGCCCAAGGCAGCTTGCTATGGTTCGCATGAAATATCGCTGAATGAGAAATTTAGGAGCACGCTCTTGCATCCTGGTGATACCGACAGTTTCGCGCTTGAACCACTACCAAAATTCCACAACGCTCCAGAGAAGGTGAGGAAAAGGCGGTACAGCAAGGGACGACAAAGGAACCCAATCCCACCATGCCTCCCACATCCCAACATCTGCAAGAACTCAACCACACTCGGTGGCTTTTAAGCATAGCCCGACCCGCAACGCTCCATGAAAGGTGAGGAAAAAGGTGGGTACGACAGGACGGGGAAACAACCCAATCCCGCCCATACCCCCCACATCCCACCAGTGAGGAAAAAGGTAGGAACGTCAGGGGATGAGGAGGGAAACCCCCATCCCGCCGTGCCTCCCACATCTCACATTCCGTAGGAACTCAACCGCCATGAGGCAGCTTTTAAGCAGACGAACCAGCAACGCTCAAGAGACGTCAAGGAAAAGGAGTCAGGGTAGGTACGGGGGTCCTATGTCCCGCCGCGCCGCCCACATCCCACCATCCACAGGATCCCACAAACCGTGAGGCGGTATTTAAGCACCCAGCCCGCAATGCTCCACAGACGGGGAGGAAAAGGCAGGCACGTCAGGGGACGGGGCAAAAACCCAATCCCGCCGCGCCTCCCACATCCCACCATCCGCAGCAACTCAACCACCCTGAGGCGGCTTTTAAGCAAGCCAAGCCGCACTGCTCTAGAGAAGGCGAGGGAAGGGCAGGAGCGTCGAGGGACGACAAAGGAACACCAACCCACCATGCCTCCCACATCCCACCATCCAAGGAACTCCGCCACCGACAGGTGGCCTTTTAAGCAAGCCCGAACCGCAACGCTCCATGAAAGGTGAGGAAAAAGGCGGGCACGGCATGAGACTGGGCAAAAACCCATTCTTTCCAATGCCCCCCACATCCCACCGGTGAGGAAAAGGAATTACAGCGTCCCACCGCCATGCCTCCCACATCCCACCTTCCGAAGGAACTCAACCGCCATGAGGCAGATTTTAAGCAGACGAACCCACAACGCTCCAGGGACGTTGAGGAAAAGGAGTCATGACAGGAACGGAGGCCCTATGTCCCGCCGCACCCCCCACATCCCACCATTCAAAAGAACTCAACCACCGTTGCGAAACTTTTAACCAAGAACCAGGACACCAACCATGCTCATCTATCATCATCCCATCCAAGTTATATCTGTCTAGTATCGCATTGTCTTTTTAGCAAGCCCTTGGAAGACGGAACCGCAATTGTGCGAGAGAATTCAACCCAAGCATATAGACGGGGCCCCTACATCAGCACCAAAAAAATTCCACTACCAACAGGGAGAACTCCAAAGGGACAAGTGAGGGTCTTCTAGGTGGAGCTCACCCACCTGGGGATTCTTCGCTTGAGATATAACCGAGGAGAAAGTCACCCCTGGCACTGATTTAATGAGACCCGTCACAGTATCACCATCTTTCGATTAGTTTGTCCTTTACATGCGGGACCTGATCTTTGAGACAGGCATATGACTAGTGGAAGGATCAGCCATGTAGCATCACCAACAACATCTGCATTGTTTGGGGTATGACTGAGCTGACCACTCAGACCCCAACACAAGCCCAAACCGTCGTCCCGAACATTCAATTCTGTTCGATTAGTTTGTCCTTTGTACATGCACAACCTGATCTTTGAGACAAGCATATGACTAATGGAAGGATCAGCCAGGTAGCATCACCAACCACATCTGCAATGTTTGAGGTATGACTGAGCAGACCACTCAGACCCCAACACAAGCCCCAACCATCTTCCCAAATCGACAGGATTCCCCTTAATGAGTCATCACCTCCGCATGACGCTCGTGTATCTTGCAGAAACAGTAGATACACATTCTCAAGCCACCCTTATGAACATCATCACCCAAGGCATGACTGAGGAGGAAGGCACCCCAACTTGTCCAATAATGAACCATGGAAATCGTTACCCTGTTGGTGTGAGTCTCTTAGGACACAAATAACTCGCACGTGGCCCCGACAATGCGTTGAGCAAAGCACTCCCACCAATCATTGCCCAAGGCAGCTTGCTATGGTTCGCATGGAATATCGCTGAATGAGAAATTTAGGAGCACGCTCTCGCATCCTGGTGATACCGACAGTTTCGCGCTTGAACCACTACCAAAATTCCACAACGCTCCAGAGAAGGTGAGGAAAAGGCGGTACAGCAAGGGACGACAAAGGAACCCAATCCCACCATGCCTCCCACATCCCAACATCTGCAAGAACTCAACCACACTCAGTGGATTTTAAGCAAAGCCCGACCCGCAACGCTCCATGAAAGGTGAGGAAAAAGGTGGGTACGACAGGACGGGGAAACAACCCAATCCCGCCCATACCCCCCACATCCCACCAGTGAGGGAAAAGGTAGGAACGTCAGGGGATGAGGAGGGAAACCCCCATCCCGCCGTGCCTCCCACATCTCACATTCCGTAGGAACTCAACCGCCATGAGGCAGCTTTTAAGCAGACGAACCAGCAACGCTCAAGAGACGTCGAGGAAAAGGAGTCATGGTAGGTACGGGGGTCCTATGTCCCGCCGCGCCGCCCACATCCCACCATCCACAGGATCCCACAAACCGTGAGGCGGTATTTAAGCACCCAGCCCGCAATGCTCCACAGACGGGGAGGAAAAGGCAGGCACGTCAGGGGACGGGGCAAAAACCCAATCCCGCCGCGCCCCCCACATCCCACCATCCGCAGCAACTCAACCACCCTGAGGCAGCTTTTAAGCAAGCAAAGCCGCACTGCTCTAGAGAAGGCGAGGGAAGGGCAGGAGCGTCGAGGGACGACAAAGGAACACCAACCCACCATGCCTCCCACATCCCACCATCCAAGGAACTCCGCCACCAACAGGTGGCCTTTTAAGCAAGCCCGAACCGCAACGCTCCATGAAAGGTGAGGAAAAAGGCGGGCACGGCATGAGACTGGGCAAAAACCCATTCTTTCCAATGCCCCCCACATCCCACCGGTGAGGAAAAGGAATTACAGCGTCCCACCGCCATGCTTCCCACATCCCACCTTCCGAAGGAACTCAACCGCCGTGAGGCAGATTTTAAGCAGACGAACCCACAACGCTCCAGGGACGTTGAGGAAAAGGAGTCATGACAGGAACAGAGGCCCTATGTCCCGCCGCACCCCCCACATCCCACCATTCAAAAGAACTCAACCACCGTTGCGAAACTTTTAACCAAGAACCAGGACACCAACCATGCTCATCTATCATCATCCCATCCAAGTTATATCTGTCTAGTATCGCATCGTCTTTTTAGCAAGCCCTTGGAACCCGAAACCAAAATTGTGCGAGAGAATTCAACCCAAGCATATAGACGGGGCCCGTACATCAGCACCAACAAAATTCCACTACCAACAGGGAGAACTCCAAAGGGACAAGTGAGGGTCTTCAAGGTGGAGCTCACCCACCTGGGGATTCTTCGCTTGAGGTATAACCGAGGAGAAAGTCAGCCCTGGCACTGATTTAATGAGACCCGTCACAGTATCACCATCTTTCGATTAGTTTGTCCTTTACATGCGGGACCTGATCTTTGAGACAGGCATATGACTAGTGGAAGGATCAACCATGTAGCATCACCAACCACATCTGCAATGTTTGAGGTATGACTGAGCAGACCACTCAGACCCCAACACAAGCCCAAACCGTCGTCCCGAGCATTCAATTCCATTCGATTAGTTTGTCCTTCGTACATGCACAGCCTGATCTTTGAGACAATAATATGACTAATGGAAAGATCAACCGGGTACCATCACCAACCACATCTGCAATGTTTGAGGTATGACTGAGCAGACCACTCAGACCCCAACACAAGCCCGAACCATCTCTTCCCAAATCGACATGTTTCCCCTTAATTAGTCATCACCTCTGCATGACGCTCGTGTATCTTGCAGAAACAGTAGATACACATTCTCAAGCCACCCTTATGAACATCATCACCCAAGGCATGACTGAGGAGGAAGGCACCCCAACTTGTCCAATAATGAACCATGGAAATCGTTACCCTGTTGGTGTGAGTTTCTTAGGACCCAAATAACTCGCACGTGGCCCCGACAATGCGTTGAGCAAAGCACTCCCACCAATCATTGCCCAAGGCAGCTTGCTATGGTTCGCATGGAATATCACTGAATGAGAAATTTAGGAGCACGCTCTCGCATCCTGGTGATACCGACAGTTTCGCGCTTGAACCACTACCAAAATTCCACAACGCTCCAGAGAAGGTGAGGAAAAGGCGGTACAGCAAGGGACGACAAAGGAACCCAATCCCACCATGCCTCCCACATCCCAACATCTGCAAGAACTCAACCACAATCAGTGGATTTTAAGCAAAGCCCGACCCGCAACGCTCCATGAAAGGTGAGGAAAAAGGTGGGTACGACAGGACGGGGAAACAACCCAATCCCACCCATACCCCCCACATCCCACCAGTGAGGAAAAAGGTAGGAACGTCAGGGGATGAGGAGGGAAACCCCCATCCCGCCGTGCCTCCCACATCTCACATTCCGTAGGAACTCAACCGCCATGAGGCAGCTTTTAAGCAGACGAACCAGCAACGCTCAAGAGACGTCGAGGAAAAGGAGTCATGGTAGGTACGGGGGTCCTATGTCCCGCCGCGCCGCCCACATCCCACCATCCACAGGATCCCACAAACCGTGAGGCGGTATTTAAGCACCCAGCCCGCAATGCTCCACAGACGGGGAGGAAAAGGCAGGCACGTCAGGGGACGGGGCAAAAACCCAATCCCGCCGCGCCCCCCACATCCCACCATCCGCAGCAACTCAACCGCCCTGAGGCAGCTTTTAAGCAAGCAGAGCCGCACTGCTCTAGAGAAGGCGAGGGAAGGGCAGGAGCGTCGAGGGACGACAAAGGAACACCAACCCACCATGCCTCCCACATCCCACCATCCAAGGAACTCCGCCACCAACAGGTGGCCTTTTAAGCAAGCCCGAACCGCAACGCTCCATGAAAGGTGAGGAAAAAGGCGGGCACGGCATGAGACTGGGCAAAAACCCATTCTTTCCAATGCCCCCCACATCCCACCGGTGAGGAAAAGGAATTACAGCGTCCCACCGCCATGCCTCCCACATCCCACCTTCCGAAGGAACTCAACCGCCATGAGGCAGATTTTAAGCAGACGAACCCACAACGCTCCAGGGACGTTGAGGAAAAGGAGTCATGACAGGAACGGAGGCCCTATGTCCCGCCGCACCCCCCACATCCCACCATTCAAAAGAACTCAACCACCGTTGCGAAACTTTTAACCAAGAACCAGGACACCAACCATGCTCATCTATCATCATCCCATCCAAGTTATATCTGTCTAGTATCGCATCGTCTTTTTAGCAAGCCCTTGGAACCCGAAACCAAAATTGTGCGAGAGAATTCAACCCAAGCATATAGACGGGGCCCTTACATCAGCACCAACAAAATTCCACTACCAACAGGGAGAACTCCAAAGGGACAAGTGAGGTTCTTCTAGGTGGAGCTCACCCACCTGGGGATTCTTCGCTTGATGTATAACCGAGGAGAAAGTCAGCCGTGTCACTGATTTAATGAGACCCTTCACAGTATCACCATCTTTCGATTAGTTTGTCCTTGTACATGCAGGACCTGATCTTTGAGACACGCATATGACTAGTGGAAGGATCACCCATGTAGCGTCACTAACCACATCTGCAATGTTTGAGGTATGACTGAGCAGACCACTCAGACCCCAACACAAGCCTAAACCGTCGTCCCGAGCATTCAATTCCATTCGATTAGTTTGTCCTTTGTACATGCACAACCTGATCTTTGATACAAGCATATGACTAATGGAAGGATCAGCCAGGTAGCATCACCAACCACATCTGCAATGTTTGAGGTATGACTGAGCAAACCACTCAGACCCCAACACAAGCCCAAACCATCTTCCCAAATCGACATGTTTCCCCTTAATTAGTCATCACCTCTGTATGACGCTCGTGTATCTTGCAAAAACAATAGATACACATTCTTCGCTTGATGTATAACCGAGGAGAACGTCAAACTTGTCACTGATTTAATGAGACCCTTCACAGTATCACCATCTTTCGGTTAGTTTGTCCCTGTACATGCACAGACTGATCTTTGAGACAAGCATATGACTAGTGTTCTCATCGGATATCCAACCAAGCCAAACCGTGTTCCATCATTCACATGGAAACATGTACAAGGACCAAATGAAAGCGAGGAGAAATTAAACCCCCACTTACGGATGAGGGTGCCAACGAGACCAACGTTCCCTTCCCAAAAAAGGGAGACCGCAGTATCTTGACAACCATCCACCACTCCCACACAATCGCGTAAGCACAACCATCAACCCACACAACTGACCGTCACGCCTCGAGGGAAGCAACCCGAGAGGCATCACAATGCAGCACATGAAGGCAGGGAAAGCCCGCTATGCATGACACAAGGGAAGGATTGATATACCCAACCCCCTAGCGCCAACGAGACCAACGTTCCCTTCCCAAAAAAGGGAGACCGCAGTATCTTGACAACCATCCACCACTTCCACACAATCGCATAAGGGCAACCATCAACCCACACAACTGATCATGCACAACCTGATCTTTGAGACAAGCATATGACTAGTAGAAGGATCAGCCATGTAGCATCACCAACAACATCTGCATTGTTTGAGGTATGACTGAGCTCACCACTCAGACCCCAACACAAGCCCAAACCATCATCCCGAACATTCAATTCCGTTCCATTAGTTTGTCCTTTGTACATGCACAACCTGATCTTTGGGACAAGCATATGACTAATGGAAGGATCAGCCAGGTTGCATCACCAACCACATCTGCAATGTTTGAGGTATGACTGAGCAGACCACTCAGACCCCAACACAAGCCCAAACCGTCTTTCCAAATCGACAGGAACCCAATTAATGAGTCATCACCTCTGCATGATGCTCAATACCGCAATTGTGCGAGAGAATTCAACCCAAGCATATAAACAGGGCCCGTATATCATAACTGACAAAATTCCACTACCAACAGGGAGAACTCCGAAGGGACAAGTGAGGGTCTTCTAGGTGGAGCTCACCCACCTGGGGATTCTTCTCTTGATGTATAACTGAGGAGAAAGTCAGCCCTGGCACTAATTTAATGAGACCCATCACAGTATCACCATCTTTCGATTAGTTTGTCTTTGTACATGCGGGACCTGATCTTTGAGTCAAGCATATGACTAGTTGAAGGATCAGCCATGTAGCATCACCAACAACATCTGCATTGTTTGAGGTATGACTGAGCTAACCACTCAGACCCCAACACAAGCCCAAACCGTCGTCCCGAACATTCAATTCCATTCGATTAGTTTTTCCTTTGTACATGCACCACCTGATCTTTGGGACAAGCATATGACTAATGGAAGGATCAGCCAGGTAGCATCACCAACCACATCTGCAATGTTTGAGGTATGACTGAGCAAACCACTCAGACCCCAACACAAGCCCAAACCATCTTCCCAAATCGACAGGATTCCCCTTAATGAGTCATCACCTCTGCGTGACGACGCTCGTGTATCTTGTCGAAACAATAGATACACATTCTTCGCTTGATGTATAACCGAGGAGAACGTCAAACTTGTCACTGATTTAATGAGACCCTTCACAATATCACCATCTTTCGGTTAGTTTGTCCCTGTACATGCACAGACTGATCTTTGAGACAAGCATTTGACTAGTGTTCTCAACGGATATCCAACCAAGCCAAACCGTGTTCCATCATTCACATGGAAACATGCACAAGGACCAAATGAAAGCGAGGAGAAATTAATCCCCCACTTACGGATGAGGGTGCCAACGAGACCAACGTTCCCTTCCCAAAAAAGGGAGACCGCAGTATCTTGACAACCATCCACCACTCCCACACAATCGCGTAAGCACAACCATCAACCCACACAACTGACCGTGACGCCTCAAGGGAAGCAACCCGAGAGGCATCACAATGCAGCACATGAAGGCAGGGAAAGCCCGCTATGCATGACACAAGGGAAGGATTTATATACCCAACCCCCTAGAGCCAAGGAGACCAACGTTCCCTTCCCAAAAAAGGGAGACCGCAGTATCTTGACAACCATCCACCACTCCCACACAATCGCGTAAGCACAACCATCAACCCACACAACTGACTGTGACACCTCGAGGGAAGCAACCCAAGAGACATCACAATGCAGCACATGAAGGCAGGGAAAGCCCGCTATGCATGACACAAGGGAAGGATTTATATACCCAACCCCCTAGAGCCAAGGAGACCAACGTTCCCTTCCCAAAAAAGGGAGACCGCAGTATCTTGACAACCATCCACCACTCCCACACAATCGCGTAAGCACAACCATCAACCCACACAACTGACCGTGACGCCTCAAGGGAAGCAACCCCAGAGGCATCACAATGCAGCACATGAAGGCAGGGAAAGCCCGCTATGCATGACACAAGGGAAGGATTTATATACCCAACCCCCTAGAGCCAAGGAGACCAACGTTCCCTTCCCAAAAAAGGGAGACCGCAGTATCTTGACAACCATCCACCACTCCCACACAATCGCGTAAGCACAACCATCAACCCACACAACTGACTGTGACGCCTCGAGGGAAGCAACCCGAGAGACATCACAATGCAGCACATGAAGGCAGGGAAAGCCCGCTATGCATGACACAAGGGAAGGATTTATATACCCAACCCCCTAGAGCCAACGAGACCAACGTTCCCTTCCCAAAAAAGGGAGACCGCAGTATCTTGACAGCCATCCACCACTCCCACACAATCGCGTAAGCACAACCATCAACCCACACAACTGACCGTGACGCCTCGAGGGAAGCAACCCGAGAGGCATCACAATGCAGCACATGAAGGCAGGGAAAGCCCGCTATGCATGACACAAGGGAAGGATTGATATACCCAACCCCCTAGAGCCAACGAGACCAACGTTCCCTTCCCAAAAAAGGGAGACCGCAGTATCTTGACAACCATCCACCACTCCCACACAATCGCGTAAGCACAACCATCAACCCACACAACTGACCGTGACGCCTCGAGGGAAGCAACCCGAGAGGCATCACAATGCAGCACATGAAGGCAGGGAAAGCCCGCTATGCATGACACAAGGGAAGGATTGATATACCCAACCCCCTAGAGCCAACGAGACCAACGTTCCCTTCCCAAAAAAGGGAGACCGCAGTATCTTGACCACCATCCACCACTCCCACACAATCGCATAAGCGCAACCATCAACCCACACAACTGATCATGCAGGACCTGACCTTTGAGACAAGCATATGACTAGTGGAAGGATCAGCCATGTAGCATCACCAACAACATCTGCATTGTTTGAGGTATGACTGAGCTCACCACTCAGACCCCAACACAAGCCCAAACCGTCGTCTCGAACATTCAATTCCGTTCGATTAGTTTGTCCTTTGTACATGCACAACCTGATTTTTGAGACAAGCATATGACTAATGGAAGGATCAGACAGGTTGCACCACCAACAACATCTGCAATGTTTGAGGTATGACTGAGCAGACCACTCAGACCCCAACACAATCCCAAACCGTCTTCCCAAATCGACAGGAACCCAATTAATGAGTCTTCACCTCTGCATGATGCTCAAAACCGCAATTGTGCGAGAGAATTCAACCCAAGCATATAAACAGGGCCCGTATATCAGCACTAACAAAATTCCACTACCAACAGGGAGAACTCCGATGGGACAAGTGAGGATCTTCTAGGTGGAGCTCACCCACCTGGGGATTCTTCGCTTGATGTATAACCGAGGAGAAAGTCAGCCGTGTCACTGATTTAATGAGACCCTTCACAGTATCACCATCTTTCGATTAGTTTGTCCCTGTACATGCACTAACTGATCTTTGAGACAAGCATATGACTAGTGGAAGGATCAACCATGTAGCATTACCAACAACATCTGCATTGTTTGTGGTATAACTGAGCAGACCACTCAGACCCCAACACAAGCCCAAACCATCATCCCGAACATTCAATTCCGTTCGATTAGTTTATCCTTTGTAAATGCACAACCTGATCTTTGAGACAAGCATATGACTAATGGTAGGATCAGCCAGGTAGCATCACCAACCACATCTGCAATGTTTGAGGTATGACTGAGCAGACCACTCACACCCCAACACAAGCCCAAATCATCTTCCCAAATCGACAGGATTCCCCTTAATGAGTCATCATCTCTGCATGACGCTCGTGTATCTTGCAGAAACAATAGATACACATTCTTCTCTTGATGTAAAACCGAGGAGAACGTCAGACTTGTCCCTGATTTACTGAGACCCTTCACAGTATCACCATCTTCGATTAGTTTGTCCCTGTACATGCACAGACTGATCTTTGAGACAAGCATATGACTAGTGTTCTCAACGGATATCCAACCAAGCCAAACCGTGTTCCATCATTCACATGGAAACATGCACAAGGACCAAATGAAAGCGAGGAGAAATTAAACCCCCACTTACGAATGAGGGTGCCAACGAGACCAACGTTCCCTTCCCAAAAAAGGGAGACCGCAGTATCTTGACAACCATCCACCACTCCCACACAATCGCGTAAGCACAACCATCAACCCACACAGCTGATCGTGACGCCTCGAGGGATGCAACCCGAGAGGCATCACAATGCAGCACATGAAGGCAGGGAAAGCCCGCTATGCATGACACAAGGGAAGGATTGATATACCCAACCCCCTAGAGCCAACGAGACCAACGTTCCCTTCCCAAAAAAGGGAGACCGCGGTATCTTGACAACCATCCACCACTCCCACACAATCGCATAAGCGCAACCATCAACCCACACAACTGATCATGCAGGACCTGATCTTTGAGACAAGCATATGACTAGTGGAAGGATCAGACATGTAGAATCACCAACAACATCTGCATTGTTTGAGGTATGACTGAGCTCACCACTCAGACCCCAACACAAGCCCAAACCGTCGTCCCGAACATTCAATTCCGTTCGATTAGTTTGTCCATTGTACATGCACAACCTGATCTTTGAGACAAGCATATGACTAATGGAAGGATCAACAAGGTTGCATCACCAACCAAATCTGCAATGTTTGAGGTATGACCCCACATCAACGTCCTTCCCTTCAAGGCACGCCGCATGCACCAAGACGGGCCTCGAGGCCCCTTCAAATCGTCTCACTCGGATGCCATTGTCTGGAAACGACTATCAGCCCGCAAGATCACACATGCGACAAACCCCATCTCGTTGTCATCGTTTTTAGGGCGCACTACCTCGGGAAAGACAAGCCCCAAGCACGGGACGAATCATCGAGAATTCATGGCATTGCGTCCATGCCATTTTCCATGTCACTGGGCATGTCATCGGGTGGCTCTAGGCACGCAGGACAAGACCCACGCCCAGGGGGGGTCGCCGACCACTCCCCCCCCTAAAGAGACATTTATGCATTTCCAGCTATTCCACCAGGAAACATCAACAGTGACGAGGAGACATACTGATGGGTTTAGACCACCCTAAGGGCACCGCAGTGCATGAAAGACAACACGGGTTGCCCTAAAAGAGCTATGAAACCATAGGAAGGGCCACCGACGTGACCCCTTAGGCACATGAAAGCCGCCGACACGTCATGGCATCCGTCCCGCGTCTCGTCCATCACCGCAGAGAAGACAC
>CAUJRU010004195.1:0-21134 GCA_963277665.1 Viscum album | reverse complement strand
CGCGGATCAGAAATTGCTGCAAGCCAATACCGTCTGCATTTCTCATGACAATCAATTCGGTAGACCGGTAGGGACGGATCGCGATACCAATCGGGCGAATTTTCGATAGCATATTCGACTTGAGTGCCACAAATTGGGCACGCTATTGTTTCTATCATGGAGGTGTTCCTCCTTCATCGGGTTGCAAACCCCTTCTACAAAAGATTAAACCCATCTCTGTCCGCCCTCTTCAATGAAATGTAAGGTTCAAACACAACTATCAGCGAAACAACTTTCACTTGGTGGACATGTTATCAAAAATATAAAGCTAAGTCTATGGAAAACAGGGACGTTTTTCCGTGCCGTTTGACAATCCAAAACCTGTCGTGTTATACTTTTGTATGAAGTTTCGATTCCTAAAAGAACTTCTACGGACAGATGCTTTAAAAAAATAAAGGGACATAAAAAATGAAAATTATACAACGCACCTCGCTCATACTATTTTTCGTTTCACTCCAGTTCATTCCAAATCTCTCAGCAGAAGACTATAACAGGTGGCAACTTCCTGAAGGTGTCAAATTTCGACTCGGAAAAGGCAACTTACACGACATCAAATATACACCAGATGGTAACCGCATAGCAGTCGCAACGGATATAGGCATTTGGATATACGACGCGCAGACAGGAAAGGAACTCGCTCTCCTAACAGGACACACGGGTAGGGTTACCTCATTGGGTTTCCCGGCAGATGGACGCTTCCTCGCAAGTGGAAGTTTCGATAAAACAGTCCGGTTGTGGAACATAGACACCGGCAAACAGACTGCCGTTTTTGCTGGACACTTTGGCGGAATTGAAGCCATTGCTGTATCTCCCGATGGAAAAACCCTCGTCAGTGGCGACACATGGAAGAGCACGCTGATCCTCTGGGATACAGAGACCGGTGAACAACTTGAACGCCACACCCTATACACGGACAACTTGATGCGCAGACTCCAAATTTCTCTTGATAAGCATAGAACCCTACCATATCCAAATGCTATTAAAGCACTCGCTTTTTCACCCGATGGGCAAATCTTTGCGAGCGGACATCGGGATGGAATTCTACGACTCTGGGATGCAGAAAACGGACGGAAATTCTCAACCCTGAGAGATCACAAACGGGGAGGCATTGACGGATTGACATTTTCACCTGATGGGAAAACGCTTGCCAGCAGTTCAATAGATAACATCATATTATATACCCTCCAAAAAGGCAAACCACAGGCACCCCTTACGATAAAGCATTCCACGAAACACTTGGTCTTCTCTCCCGATGGCAAAACCCTCATCGGCTTCGATTGGCGGTCTTGGAAAGGAGAAAACGAAAACCTCCACCTATGGGACACAGAAACTGGTGAACGTCTTCAATCCATTTACACAAAGCATACGGATCAACATGAAGCGTTAGCAATCTCTCCTGATGGCAGTATCATCTTGACGGGCAGCTGGGATGGCACAATTCACCAGTGGGAGACAGCAACAGGGACATATCTCTCTACTTTCGCTACAGGGCACGGCAGAGGTGCCGACGTGCTGGCGTTTTCCGAAGATGGACAGACACTTATCAGTCGGCTTGTACGTTGGGGTAGCGAAGATCAACTGCTGTTTTGGGATACAACCACGGGTGTCCAAATCTCAGCACCTAATCTTAAAGAAACGCTCGGAAAACGCTCCCCGAATTTACCCAATCGCGTAATCTCTGCAAAGATTGACGAAGATCGAAAGCACATTCAGGTACAGGATGTTGCAACCCGGTCGCGAAATGTATCGAATCACTGAACATACAGGCGATATCTGGACGTTCGCGTTTTCACCCGATAGGAAAATCCTTGCGAGTGGCAGCGACGATATGACCATCCGACTATGGGATGCCATCACCGGTAACGAAATCCTTACGCTCCAAACCTATACAAACACAGTGTTCGCTGTAGTATTCTCCCCCGATGGGAAAATCCTCGCGGGCGGAAGTGTGTATGATCATACGCAAGGTCGTTCTAACGCAATTCGTCTGTGGGAAGTTCCAAGTGGACGGATACTGGCAACTCTCACCCGGACACACAAGTACTGTCAGGACATTGCGATTCTCACCTGATGGAAAAACCCTCGCCAGTAGCGGTGGTGATGACAGTATTCTCCTCTGGGACTTGGATAGAATCGTTCAGTCAGAAAAATAAACTTTGCGTTTCAACAATACCCCCATAACGGAACACCGATTCTTAGGAACTTTGGCTAAATCGGGGTTCAGCCAATCGGAAAGTTAGCGAAAACCCTAACAAAACAAGGATACCGCACCCGATAAAAACCGGTTCAAAGGCGAATTCCTCGATTAATGCCCCAATTAAAGGGGAAACGAACAACGGAATCGCCTGAAAAAGGCTCATCACGCCGAGATATTGGGGATGTTTCTCCTGTGGCGCGATTTCAAGGGTATAGTTTGTGACGATGCGCGCTGATACCGGTGTGAATCCCATAAGGGCAAAGATAATCCAGTAAAACTGCGCACCGGAAGGCATTCGACTAATACCAACCGCCAACAGTGGCATACAGGCACTGATTAATATCAGGATACGCAAGACGAATCGGTTCCCTGAACGGTCTGCGATGTTGCCCATGATACCGGCACCGATAGCATTGGACGCATTTTGTGCAATTATCAACGTGACGAAACCAGAAGGAACTAACCCTAATGTCCGCTTTCCAAAAACCGTATAGTGTGGGAAAAGGGGCCAGATTGAGTAAAACAACAGGATAACGATTGCAAATCGCCGAAAATTTCTGTCGTATCGTAACGATAGGAGCGCGTCGCCGAGAAATCTGAAAAAAGGTGCCGTACCCTCTGGCTGTGAAGGGAGTTCTCTAAACCAGAAACTGACTGACTGCTGCTGCGACACCAAAGAAAAAGGCTGTTGCACTAAACAGCATCGCATAACGTGGAGCACTCCAGAAAGCCAACGCGGTAGGAAGTAAAAAGCAACACCGATCGCAAGTGTACAACCGATGATATTGGAATAGGCGAGTAATCTGCCCCGTTTTTCGGGACTGACAAGTTTCCCCTGTAGCGTTCCGTTAGCCAGATGATTGCAACCAACCGCGAGCCAGTGCAGGGTACACAGCACGAGAAAAACAACGACAATAACATTTGCTGACCAGCGTGTCAGGGTTAACGTCCCAGACAACACGAACCACGGAATCGCAAAACCGAATCCTGTGAGAATGAAGAATCCCTGCTTTTTCGGCATTCGGGCGACACGCTGCGCGACCAAAAACTGGGCAAGCTCTGCCCGATTCGCAGAATGAGCGGTAATAATCCGCGGATGGTTCCAGACGAGGTATAGACATCAATAAACGCTGGAATGACTACAGACTCGGATTTGAACATCCAACCGAGACGCATCAGAATCTGGTTTAGCGCGAATACAATTAAATTGCGCTTTTCATGCGGATAAGGTTCTTCCGAAAGGTCGTTCGTTTGATCTGGTGCGCTTTTATCCATTGAAATTCCAGTCATTTGTTGACAAATTCACTCGTTTCCTCATTTTCAGTATCGGGGTTATGTCAGCGCGCCTTCTTCAAGCCGCCGTGCTCCATATTCTTCCAAAACTGCTTGTTCTTCCAGTGTCAAGGTTTCTTGCTCAGAGAGTGCCTCTGCAATCCGATGGAATCGTTCAACATCCCTCAATCCCATAATTGTTAGATTTACACTCTTATGGCTGAGCACATATCGGTAGAACTGCTCTGGAGACGGCGCGTCAGCGTCCCCAAAAAGCCTGTCATTGCGCGAAGCATTCATAATGACGACACCGGTATTATGCGTGTCAGCAGCCGGGAAAACTGTATCCTCTGGCGTTTTCATCGCACAGTTATACCAACAGAGGACGGTGTCAAAGAATCCTGTGTCAACGGCGTGTTGTATCTCGACCCAATCGTGTCCAGTAACACCGATAAAGCGGATAAGCCCCTCATCTCGTGCCTTCTGCGCCATTTCCAATGCACCATCGGGTGCCAACGCCTGCTCTCGCTCCCCTTGCGAGTTCAGGTGATGCAGCTGATAAATGTCAATGTAATCAACGCCAAGCATCCGTAACGATGTTTCAAGTTCTGTCCGTGCGCCTTTTGCATCGCGCTTAGCGGTTTTCGTCGCAAGAATGAGATTATCGCGTTGTCCTTTTATAGCGGCTCCGATGACCTTCTCATCCTCGCCATCTCTGTAGGCTCGTGCTGTATCCATATAATTGATACCGGCATCAATCGCTTTCCGATAACCATCAACGGATTCACAATACGCGCCCCCGCTACCGAGTCGCGTAACCGTCAGACCTGTGCGACCTAAAACTGTTTTCGGAATCTCATAAGCCATTATATTCACCTCTATGGCTATCAGCAGTCAGGGCGGATTTTTTTCAAAAAATCCTTTCAGCAGTCAGTAGAAAAGATTATCCTTTAAGAACACCTCTTTGCTGATTACTGATTGCTAATTGCTAATTTACCCTTGAATGTTAGGAAGAGTATATGCTATTTCGAGGCAAAAGTCAATCTTCTCTCAAAATGCGGGTGCCATCTCCCACGCCTGAACGGATCGGAAATGTGCCTGTCCACCGCGGCTCACCAATCTTACACCGAGGCTGTCGGCTCGCGTTGGGTAGACGCGTTGTGTAATGCACTGCCTACCGTTCGCGAATACCTCAACCACAGACTTATCAACATAGATGCGGAGTTGAAGTGTTTCGCTATCTTTCAGTGAAAATGGGGCACGCTGTGCGTCAACAAACCGCTCCGATTCTGGCAATCTCGCATTGCCGCCTGCGTCTCGGTAGTGCGGATACTGAATGGCTTCGTTTAAGGTGGAACGACTGATGTCAATTTTTAAGGTTCTTTCCGCTGGAACATACAGAACCCCAGTTCGTTCAGCCTGATCAGGTGAACAGAGCACTTGAACGCCGACCTCAGTTGCATCGCCGGGGTCAATTTCGACAGCCAACTCAAGGCAATTCCCCTGAACCTCTTCCAAGTTCAACTCGCCATCAGCACTCAAGGTGATATTTTCAAGTGCCTTCGGGTTCATCCGCAGGCACTCTAACTCCGGCACCGGTTCAATCTTCAAACTACCATCGGTTGCGAGGGAAAGAATTCGTGGCACTGTCATAACCCCGGACCAACCCGACGCACGCTCCTCTTCAACACCGCGAATCTCGCGAATCCAATCGAAAAAGATACGGCGTCCTTGCGCGTCCAACAGCGAGCGCGGTCCACCGAGCAGCCCGCCCTCCCAACTCATCCGTCCATAACTTTCGACATAATACCGCTCGTTTTCAAATCTACCAAGGTAATACTGCGTGCCTTGCCAATGGCTACAAAACAGCAGCATGTACTTATCACCTAACGCATAAAAATCAGGGACGGCGCAGTCCTCTTTTGCATCTGTCCACTCGCGCCGCGATTGATAAAAGGAACGCACGAATTCCCAATCCACAAGATTAGACGACTTAAACAGGGCAGTTCCGTCTCCACTCTGTCCGGGTATTGTGTTCCCGATGAGCGCGTAATAGGTATCGCCTTCCACCCAAGCGCACGGGTCAAACACAATATATTCACCATGCCCTTCCTCACCCGGTTTTGGGACTGGAATCACCGGATTTGCTGGATGCTTGTCCCACGTAATGAGCAAGTCATCATCACTCGTTGCGATACACGTTCCGTCAGGGACTCCATGGTAGATGAATGTCGGGACATCTTCCAGATTCACAAGAGCACCGCCGCTAAAACAGCCGTCACGGTCCGGTCCGTCGAGATCGGGCGTTAAAGCGATTGGATGATGCACCCAATGCACCAGATCAACACTTGACGCGTGTCCCCACTGCATCCATTTCCAATAGCCACCCTCAGGATTGTGCTGATAGAAGATATGGTACCGCCCCTTCCAAAAGATCGAACCGTTGATATCGTTCATCCAACCGAACGGCGGGGTGAAGTGATAACACGGTCGATAAGGATCGTCCGCATACATTGCATCCAGTACGCGTGTGGAATGTATAAGTGCTTCTGTCTTTTTGATGGCTGTGTTCATGGTTTTGGTTTCCCCTATGTTAATCAGTTCAACCCAACCTACGAGGAGCTGCGGCTGTATCCATGGTTTTAGTGTCCTTCGTAGGGATCACTCAGTGAACCAGAAGGCGTAAATTTCTGCCTCAAGTATAGAAAAGCGAAGACGCACAGTCCTGCCACGAAGTTCAGCGAGATCAGCCTTCTCCTTCCAACGTACCGGTTCGTCAATACTATCGATCATCGCCGGGATACTTTCGTCGAAGGTGTACCCCGGAAGGGGCTGTCCATCATCGGCATTGAGAACCTCAACCTTAACCCGCCCGCGCCAAGAATCCACATTAACGCGCAGTTCGCTACCCTCCACAACCAGCGGCTTGGTCAGCACTGAACCCCATTCAATGCCCCCCTTGAGCGACACAAAACCGTCAACGCGGAGCTTCGCAAGTGCCATGGCAAAGTTGTTGAGGTATTTTCTATTCATTATATCTGTCAAAGGTTGACTGCGGTGACGACACCCAAGATAGTAGAACCACAACTCGTTGTTACGTCTGATCGGTCCGTTGACAACCGAGATCTGCCCTGTATCGTAAGCACTGCCGTCTCCTACAGGTGATAACTCAATAAACGGCGTGCGGTTCGCGGCCCGTTCCCACTGTCGCAAATCTCGACTCGAAGCCAGTTCCACCGACTTGCGACTGTCCACGTTTTCATACAGCGGCGGATGCCTCCCTGTCCAGTGGTGCATCACAGGTAAACCCAGATACAATCTCTCATAGCGAAACACCGGAAAATTATAAACGTCGGTACGCCATTCTTCAGGTCGGTTGTATATCGGGGTCAAATAATCGGGATCCTCAATGAATTTTCGTATCCGTTCCTCTCCGTTCTCCTGATCAACCTGGTCGGCATGAAAAACCAGTTCTAACCCGCTCCAGTTCTCAAAGTCCTCACTGGTACTCAAACAGAAACTGCGTCCGTAAGGCGATCTACCATCGGAGCCAGCGTGCTTGACGGTGGCGATAAATAGACCCTCCTCCTCGTCATAACCGAAGTGCGCCTCGTCTGAACTTGGAACAACTGGGGTATCAAGGTATGTCCAGTGAAGACAATCGGCGGAGACTGCTGGTGTCAATCCACCACCCCCCTTTCCCCCATCCCATGCCTTTGTAGCGCCGTTGTTCATCTGGGTCATGCGGATCGTAGATCGGTCCCAGCGGTACTCCCGTCGGTAGGATATTATTATCTGTGCCAATCGCGGTGCCTCGCCACGTGAGGGCATCATAATCCAGAAGTCCCAAAGCCGGCTTCTCCCAGTTCACACCGTCCTCCGAGGTTGCATAACAGATAAAACTCCGTCCACCAACCGGGGCACCCGTTACGTCAAGTTTAACCTCCGGATCATCTGACTCTGCACTGGCGTAGTAAAGCACCTTGAAAATCGCTTCATCCGGAACCCACGCCGGGGTTGTCCACATCATAATACCGCAGTTTTCCCAACGGTGTTCAGGTCGAAGGACGACGTTTTTGTCGAACTTTTGCAGCGGATGTAGTTTCCGGGCGAGATTGTCGATTTCCTCAACATCATGGTCATCAATAAATAACGCTTTCATGGGAGCACCTCACATCCAAATTCCTGTCCCCCTGATAAGGGGGATTTAGGGGGTTCGGAGAATCAAGACTGCATAAGTAATTATAGGATTCACTATAAATACCGCTGGCTATATCCAGCCATCCTCAATCATCAACGTTAGGGGTGATTCCATCTCTTCAAGGGGTAACTGAATCCGTCTCCGCTTCCGAGACGATTCATAAATTGCCATGAGCAGTTCGTGCGTCGCGTATCCTTGATGACCGCTTGAGCGGTGTTCCCGATCCTCTTCAATCGCTGCAATCATGTCTCGCACAGGATTGCTTTCTGACGGGAGTTCCGGTGTTACCCAATCTCCACCTGATTCTGAGGTGCGGTAGCGGATAGAGGGTCCACCCGGAGCAGCCAGTTCAAGCTCGCCTTCGGTCCCATAGCAGTAGATATGGTGATAACCCGGAGCAGTGTCGCTGCCCGATTCAATGATAGCCCGAACGTTGTCTTCAAACTTGAAGTAACCAACAGCGAAATCCTCAGAGTGTAGGTCGTATTTGGTCGGTGTGCCGATGCGTTCAATCTGACCGATCACCCAACTTACAGCGCGGTCCCCATAGACATACCGCATAAGATCAACAGTGTGTGTAGCATTGTCTTTCAGATCACCGCCGCCACAAACACCGTGGATGCGAAAGATATCGCCGATAATACCGTCCGCAATCATCTGTCTCGCGGCTTCGTAAGGCGCGCTAAATCGGACTTGATGGTCAATCGCCAATTTCACGCCGTGCTGTGAACAGGTTTCAAGCATCTCCCGCGCCTGTCCGAGGTTCTCCGCCATCGGTTTTTCAGATAGAATCCCTTTCACACCGCGTTTCGCAACCTCAATTGCAACCGGTGCATGCAGTTTCGGACGCGTACACACGGAAACGAGATCGATATCTTCTGTTTCGAGCATCTCAATGTAATCGGTATACTGTTTTTCGACCCCGTACTTTTCACCGTATGCCTTCAACCCCTCTGCATTAATATCAGCAATCGCAGTCAGAGAAGCCCTCGGTTCATTCACATACCATCCGGCGTGCATGTGAGAAATCCCACCGCACCCAACTATTGCAACGTTGTAGGTCTTGTTCATTAGAGACTCCTCTTATTTTTTCTGTTTTGTGCTACAAGCAGGACAAAACATCATATAGATTTGAGATTGAGTCGTCCGGTCGTTCATCTGCTATTTTCGGCACCAACACATCTGATTCTCGGTTGATAAAAACGCTTGTCATACCCGCCCGGTTGGCACCAACGATGTCGTTTTCAACCGTATCGCCGACGAGCATCGCCTCTTTCGGTGAAACGCCAGCGCGCTCACAAGCCACTTTGAAAATTCCAACCTTCGGTTTTCTGATACCGATTTCATCGGAAATCGTTAGCGATTGAATACGTTCATTGAGTCTAAGGTGTCGGACTTTAGAAAGTTGACTGTCGGTATGTTCATCGTGTGCGCCGTTCGTAATGATACCGACATGATACGCGTGTAGTTCCTCAAGAACGGTGACATCTTCGTAAAGACGCAAACTTGTGAGATAGCGTAAACAGAAGAAGTCATTTATCTCTTCCATAACGCTATTTGTGGGCAAATTCAATTCTCTGAATAAACACTGAAAACGTGAGTCTCTTACGTCTGCCATAGAGCATTTTCCAGCCTTGAGTTGCTGAAAAAGTGCCTGATGGACGGTTCTCCATACCGCTGTAAGAGTCTCTTCCGAAACATCTGGATAATGTTTGCGGAAAAGTTGAAACATATCTCTTTGCGCGATGTCCCATGCTGTATCTGAGTCGCAGAGCGTGCCGTCAAGGTCAAAGAAGACTGCCTTAATCACTTACTTCCCTCTTTCGTCGCCTTCCAAGAATTCAAGTAGAATTTTCTCGCTGATCGCCCGCGATGCGCCGTGTCCTTCGTTGATAACCTTGTAGTGAATCACGTCACCATTGAGATAACTGAAGATTTCCAGATTGTCATCAATTCTGCTCGGTTTAGATAACTGCTCTCCGTCGTATCCCATCTGCTTCGCCCACAGAAAAATCGATTCTTCGGCATCAACAAAGCCCAACTTGCCGTCCTTAGCAGGGATGTGTTTTGAAGGACCACCACGATACGGGACAAGATCATCGGTAGTGCCCGAAATATTCATCAAACGCTTGCCGGTCATCGGTGTAGCCACAACTTGATAATTGTTGTCAGCACCTTTGGCTTTGAAATTCTTCCCATCGTGTTGATACACATTTAATGGGCTGACAGCACTCACATAATTCCGAAGGCTCGGTAATTTGCTTTCGATCGCCAACTGGTTCACCAAAGCGGCACCATTTGAATTTCCCATGACACTGAAATTGTCTTTCTGAATGTTATCATAAGTGGATAGTTTTTTAACAATCGTTTCAATGAATCCGAGATCGTCTGCCTGCGAATACTCCGACATGATGTTCCAACCTGTCTTGTATCCGTTGGGAAACACCATGACATACCTGGCTGCCATCGCCGTGTATCGACTCATGAATTCATCCATTGCTCTCTTCGCATTTCCACCATGGCCATGCAAAAAAATGAAAACTGGTAGTTTTTGCTGATCTGGACTTTCAGGGACACTGACATAATACGGACGCTTGAACGCTGTCTCCTGTACCCACGACTGCGTGATATAATACACTCCAGACTTTAGTTGTTCTGCTGCATCTACAAACGGAACATTACCAGCAGTCAACACAGTGGTTAATATCAACATGAGACTCTTCACTATATCCTCTCCAATGTCCCAAAAAATTACAAAAAAGGGTTAACTAAGCCACCCAAAAGATATAAACGAATCCAATTATTATCCAAACTCGTGCAACTGCTTTCATTACACGGCTTTTCCACCCTATTTCCGTGAAACTATATGCAATATGATTGAACAGTAGCATCAAGCCAATGACGAGGGTGCCATATTGGTCATAAGCAAAGTCTTGCGACTCCAGTAGGCGCATCCCGCAGTGGACAAGAAGCCAAAGAATAACTCCGAGGAAACCATAGTTCCAGAAATGTTCTAACAATTTAAACTCAACCTCGGTTGATGTTTTAGAGATGTTCAGATTTCTTTCTCTAAGGGCTTGCTGCCGTTTTCGTTCGTTTTCAATTTTTCCTTCAAGCTGCCCTTTCTCAGTTGGCGTTAATCGGCTCATGAGAAACTATCTCCTATTCATCACTTTTAAGAGGCATGACAAAAGCCAACACTTTTCATTACGTTCCACCGACTCGATAGCAAAACCCATAGCCTATAGCAAATCACACAACTCCTCGTTGATAGAAAAATTGCGCTTCCATGTCGTCTGGAAAAATTGTAAGAAACGATCCAATCCCTAAACTCCCCAAGAGATGTATAGGTAAACGAATACCAATACTATCCAAGCATACGCGCCCGTTTTCATCACACGACTTTTCCACCCTGTTTTTGTGAAGTTAAAAGCAATGTGAATGAATAGTAGCATTAACGCAGTCAGAAGGTTGAGATTGATACCCCTGTTAGAACCAAAATCACCCCACCTGAAAAATTGAAACACGTTGAAGGTAAGCAGGGAAAGAATAACCACGAGGAAACCGTATTTCCAGAGATACTTCGGGACAAGTCTTTTCATACCCTGTGTTTCTGCCGAGGCGGCTTTAAAAGATTCCGGTAGGTCTGGATTCGATTCTCGAAGCACTTGCTGCCGTTTCTGTTCTTCTTTAATCTTAGCATCAAGCTGCTGCTTTTCAGTGTCCGTTAATTGTTTCATGAGAAATTACTTCTTTTTTTGATTTAAGAGGCATGACAAAAGCCAAACACTTTTCATCGCGTTCCATCGGTTCTACTGCAAATCCCATAGAGAGTTTGAGCTGATGGTTTGCGGGATGATTCTCGCCACTAACCGATCGCACTTGGTAGCAGCCAAACAACTTCGCTTGTTTGATAGCATATTCTTGAAGTGCGGTGCCGATGCCTTGCCGCCGATAGCCATCTTTCACGCCAAACGCGAGGAATCTTCACCTCTCTCAGTGTTTTCCCATACATCTGAAGTGGTGGGTGATCGCGATCATGAGGACCTATATCCCACACAACAAACATGAGAAATCCGACGATAATCCCATCCTGCTTCGCCGCCAAAAAATAGCGTGAAAACCGCTCAAAATACGGATTAAATGCCCAGTCCTCTTGGTTTAAGTCATTGACAAGCGCGACAAACTCCCGCCAATCCGGATGGTCGGTTGTGAGTTCTTCAATGGAAAAGCGTGATTGCTCGTTCATCTGCAGTTTTTAGGAACAACCACAAAGGATGTCCCTACTTTGAAACCTTTATCATCCCCCAAGTGACTGCCAATTTTTGGGTTGGTTCAACAGCAAGTCCTTCCGCGTCAAGGTTATTTTCAATCTCTTCTTGGCTGAGCCCGCGGTTGTAGAGGCGGAGTTCATCAAGAAGACCGTGATAAGGAAGTCCATCCGATTTTCTGGCACCCATCCAAAAATTCTCTCCGTTGTGCTTGAGAGCACCCTCGAATTTCTTTTCATTATCCACTTCACCGTTGATATAAATAATGGCTTCGGAACCGTCATAAACACCAGCAATGTGATGCCATTTACCCACATCGGGCTGACCTACACTGTGAAAGGGCCACGTCTCTAAGGCACCGTTCCAGAGATTAAAATCAACCCGCGTTTGGTCTGACCACGCAATCACATAGGAATTATTTCCCGACCTCGATATACCTGCGAAAATCGCCCACCCCGGTTTTTCAGGTTTTATCCACACCTCCAATGTAACCTGATCACCGATATCGGTTAAACTCTTGTCTGCTCCACAATCAACATGTCCACCACTAAACTTGAGTGCCTCACCGACTTTACCATCAACGACCGCGATATTCCCATCCATGGTTCCATCGTTAGCACCAAAAATATCTTTAACCGTTTTACCTGTGACTGAATCCTTGTTAAAGGACCAGTAACTTACCAATCCATCGGTAACCGCTTGACGAGCGTGTGCTGCGTTTGTAGCTATTAAAACAGTCGCTATAACGGCTAAAACAAACTTATGTCTCAGAGCTTTGTTAATCATTTGGTCCCCCGTTTCGGAACATTGAATGCCTTCCGGCAAGATTAAGTTTCCTAATTTACCTAAATTGCTAACTATTCCAGAGAAACCGATTTTTCAGATAACTTAGCCATCGTATTCAACTATAACATCATCACCCTCAATCTTGACAGGATAAGTCGCCACCCGTAATGTTTCATCAACAAGGCACTGTCCGGTCGCAATATCAAATGTCCACTGATGCCACGGACAGCGCAGCACCTCACCCAAACCATCAACAGAAAGCATCGCTCCATGAATTGAAGGCGGTGCCTCAGCAGCAAACCGACCGCTGAGTTCGCCTGTACAGAGGGGGCCGCGCTTATGCGGACATATATTGCGGACAGCGTAGAAGTTCCCATCAACGTTAAAGACACCTATGCCTGCCTTCCCACGGAACGGCACGATGATTTTGCGTTTCCCCGGTGGAATCTCCCACACTTTCCCGACAACAACACGTGCCATATTTTTAACTTACCTTGCGGAGAAATGACAGGAGTTTGAAACTTCAACTGCTTTTCTCATGAGTCGCCTGCGCCGTTGTTGCAGGCTACGGCTTTGTATTTCGGTTAATTTGCTACTGGATTCTCGGATCCGTTGGTTTCCTCTAAATCCAATCGAAGGATATCGAGCGCGTTTTGGGCAAAGATACGGTGGTGTAAGTCGTCTGGGAGTTTGGGGAAAACCGTTACCGGATCGTTCCAATCGAAATGCGGAAGTCCGAGCAGAATATCAACGTTTCATCCGCGTGCAGCATCTCCAACATCTGGTACATCTGCTCCGGTTTCTCAGGCTCGTGCATCGGCTGTGATCCAATTCGGATATGTTCACGGAAATACTCACTCGGCAGGCGTTTCAGCCATGGTGTTTGGTCGCGTAGTGCTTTCCAGTCAGTATCCAGATGCCACATCACCGGCACCGCCCACATTTGTTGGCTTCAATAAGGGCAAACTTGAGGTTGGGAAACTTTTCAAAGACGCCTTCGCAAATAAGGGATGTCGCGTGTGAACTGGCGACGTAAGGTCGGCTCATCCGAGATTCCATGTAGTAGGTGGGGTGCCCGACCGGGGTCGGTGTGTTTCGGGTTGCACCGCCACCACCGCCAATGTGAGACACTATAGGGAGACCATGCGCTTCACACGCCTCCCAGATAGGGTGATAGAATCGGTTGCCAAACGGACGACTCGTCCCCATCGGCACCATGACAGCGACAGTGTCCTTGCGAGGTGCAAGTCTGTTAATCTCTTCTACGGCTTGCGGCGGATCGGATGGAGAGATGAGAATCGCGTTGACGACGCGCTCGTCTCGCTCAAGCCAATGCTCGATTGTCCAATCGTTAAAGGCACGACAAAGCGCAGCCGCCCAATCCGGGTCCGGTAACCCAGAATACCCGTAAAATGGAGGCGGTCCGGTGAGCAACGCGACATCAATGTTCCAGACATCGAGATGTTCCTCTTGGAGGAACTCTAATGTGAAGTTAAAATCCCGCGGATCGCCACCGGAGTTCTTGGGGTTGATTCAATGGCTTCCTCAACTCTCCCTTTGAGATCCACACGGTTACTCCGAATCGGGATGTTGGGGTACCCACCGAGATGCAGCCCTTGGTCGAGGAGATGTTCTTGATAGAATTTTGACAGGTAAGGCAGCAGTTGTGTCGGATGGCGAAAGTTGTGGTGAACATCACAATCGACGATGGCAATACCATCTTTCGGTTTCGCAGTCCAACCCGGCGCGGTTACAGGGGTTGATCCAATTTGACGCATGTAAACACCTCTGCGAAAATTTCAGGTAATTACGCGAAATAATTCGATGCTTGTGATAGGATATTTAAATACCTCTGTTTTTTGGGCAGATGCAGGTGGAGTTTTTACCCTACCTGCGGCGTGTTGATGGAGACCTATCTGTCAAAAGCTTGCAAGAAGGCCTTGAAGCTAGGTGTAACAAGAGCAGTATTAAAAAGCTGAGTGAGGCGTTCAATGTCATCAAAACCCTCAAGGGCTTGTGTCGCGGTATGTATATCACTATCCGGGAAGCGCGTGGTAAGGACAGCACTGATATTTTTGATGGCTGTCTCGCGTGCGCCCTGCTCAATACCGCGCTGCAGGATAAGCTCGTAATATGGAGACTCTTGCATGATTTCCTCCGATATCAACTTCTCAAAAAGTTGCGGATCGTGCGCTAAACTTCCAAGAAGTGAAAGCGCAAATAAAAGGGTCCCCCGTGTCTGCCTGTCGATGGGCAAAGCATGTGTCTTGGCAACACAAGCCGATACCCAAGCATCAGGGGTCATTCCGGCGGGGGGTCTCATCAAAGGCGTGAAAGGCAATAAACCGACAGCAGGTGCCTCTAAAAATGATTCGCCATCTAAATCCGCCAGACGTATCACCTTATAATTGAGATACAAACCGAGTGTGTCATCCCCATAACCGTAGGTCCCCGGATCGGTGTGGCCCGCGCCCGGCGCGAGGTAGAGCACCAGGGAATATACCGGCATCCGATAGCGAAGAACAAGGGCACTCGCGTATCCCAAGACCCGAAGCGGCATAGGTATGTCAGTACTATCGTCGGTTTGCACCTCTATGTGAAAGAGAACAACCTCGCCATTAGAACGTCTGACTTTGAAGGTCATATCGTTTTGATGGACCTTAATGGTAACCTGCGCGGTATCCAATCGTTGGATCACTTCAAGATTTGGTTCATTGAAAAGGAGCTTCGCAAACTCTGTACGAAAGCGGTCCATAATATGTTTGACGATTGGATCAAATTGCCGCATATAGATAGTATACCCTTACTTTTCTGAAAAGTCAACCGCCTTCCAGTTTTTCAGCACTCATAGGAACGATCTCTAAATCCTGATCCCTATAACTGAAAGAAACTGATCTAATGACGATACGCCTCACCGATTAAGTTATTGGCAGCGCGAACAGGCCGGAAAGCGTCTGTCGCTTGGCAGGCATCTCTTCAAGCAGCTTTGGATGTGGATCCCAATCGTGCCACTTACTATTGACCGTGTTGTAGCAACTGAAAATAGCGAGACGATCATTTTCCTCATTCGTCCACGTGTGCGTACTATGCGTCAACGCCTCCGTGAAAAAGAGGAGCGACCCGGCGGGACACTCATACGTATCCCAAATCAGCGAATCTTGACTTCGGATTGTATCGGGGGCTGTGTAGACCGCCTTGTGGCTTGCCGTAATAAATAGCGTGCCACCCTGTCGATATTTGACAGGATTCAGTTCCCAGACGATGCGAGTTAACCCGCTATACCCTCTGCCCGGAATACACCGATAGAGGTGCGAATCACCGGGAAAACGGAGCATCCCGTTCCCGTTGTGGGGTCCAAAGTTTCCATCGCCCACAGTGCGATAGAACAGGCTACACGATTCCATCCTAAACCCGTAGCACTCTTGGCTCGACAACGCTGGATGCGCAAGAAATTCGTTGAGAAAGCCGATGACATTCGGATGATCGGCAAGGCGTTGCATCGGACCGCCCAGCGGTGAGCGTTCATGCTCCGGAATCGACTCCGGTTCGTGGCGGAGTTTATACCCGAACTCCTGCATCTCTGCGAGTTCATCGCCAGACAGCACACCAGGCACTAAGAGCCAACCGCGCATATCAAAGAGATACTTCTGTTCTTGGGTCGGTACGACAACCGATGTGCCATCAGAGGTTGTTTCTGTGAGTTGTGCGTTATCAATGTCAAGTGCCGCCCCGAGGTTTTTATCAACAATAAAAGGTTTTGTGTGGTCCGTAACTTCTTTCATAGTAGACATCCTTTGTATTGGCTATCGCGGTCAGAGGAATAGTTGTCGGTTTCCATCAGTTTCCATCGGCGGTCAGTTTTAAGAGGTTTTCGTTTAAGAATAGTCTCTTTTTGCTGATTGTTGATTGCCGACTGCTAATCGCTATGCAGCTTTTGCGCGTTTGAGCGCATCTTCAGAAACACTGAGCGTCTTCGCAACGTCTTCATCGGTATGGGACATGGACATAAACCAGATATGCCCTTCCGGTAGGTATAAACCACCATCCAAAGTCGCTTCATAGAAGGTTTTGTGGAATCGCTGTTGTTTTTCATCATCACTATCGGTACTTAAGCCGAAGTACGGCATGGGTCCAATACCACCGATGCGGGCGTTATCAATACCGAGACGCGCAGTCATTTCTCTGTAACCATCCAACAATTTCTGCCCCTGTTTCCACATGAAGGCGACACCGTCTTTCGCTTCGAGTTCCTCAATTGTAGCGATTGCAGCAGCGACAAGCGATACCTCGCCGTGGAAGGTCGCGGCGACCCAAACATCGCTCACTTCATCCATGATCTCTTTTTTTCCGACGACGACAGCCGTTGCAAACCCGTTCGCGAGTGCTTTCCCGAAAACAGACATATCGGGGGTGACACCAAAGTATTCCTGTGCACCGCCTAAAGAATAGCGGAAGCCAGTTTTGACTTCATCGAAAATCATTAACGCGCCGTTAGCATTGACGAGTTTCTTTGCTTCTTCAAGGTATCCATCTTTCGGGAGATCATGCCCGGAGGGTTCCATAATCAAACACGCAATCTCATCAGGGTGCGCTTTAAAGTGGGCGGCAAGTCCTTCAAGATCGTTGAAATCAACGCTGAGCGTCGCAGCGGCGGAACCCGGCAGGTGCCCGCGTGCGTGGCTACACCAATCGTGCCATCCGTGATAACCCGACCGAATCACCTTTTCTCTACCGGTATACGCGCGAGCGAACTTAATCGCGCCGGTCGTCGCGTCTGATCCACCAACAAAGTAGGCGACTCTATCAGCGGACGGAATAATCTCCACTAATTTCTCGGCGAGTTCCACCTCAAGCGTATGCCCGAAATTATAGACATTCCCACGCTCCACGAGGTATTTCGTGACTGTATCAATCACAGTGGGATACGCGTGCCCAAGGATCATGGGTCCGTATCCCATCAGATAATCTATATAGTCATTCCCATCGGCATCCCAGAAATGCGCGCCCTTCGCGCCTGCGACCATAACAGGTCTCGGTGGTTGACTCTGTTTATGCGGTTGCCCACCGCCGACTAATGCTGCTTTCGCGCGTTCTTTCCACGCGAGTGATTTTTCAAAACTCCGTCCCATCCAGAAACCTCCAATATTCGTATCCTATGCGTTAAATCCGCTCCAATTTTAACTATTTTAACATAATTTTGGATTTGACAGGAGAATTTCTTGAAAATTGTCTGATTTTATGAAATAATTAAAACAACTTAGGCTTTTGTAGATGGGAATTATAGCAAGTTTCCGAAAAAGAGGAAGGAATTAAAAATGGCAGTACACCTCTTAAGCGACGCGCAGATGCGGCATTTCATTGTGAACGGTTTCGTAACCGTCCCGACTAAGTTGCCCGCGCAATTTCACGATGCAGTCTACGAAAAGACGGTAAGCGTCTTTGATAAAGAAGGAAACCCAGGGAATAACCTTTTACCAAGGATACCAGAGATTCAGCAGGTCTTTGACGATCCGAACGTTAGCGGTGCTTTGACAAGTCTGCTTGGACCGGATTACTATATGCAACCGCACCGTCACCCGCACTACAACCCTCCCGGCAGCAAAGGGCAAGGCATGCATCAAGACGGCGGAAAACGGTGGTCGCATCATACACGCAGGCTGCTGGTCTTCTATTACCCACAGGATACACCGGTTGAACTCGGTCCGACTGGTGTGGTCCCGATGAGTCACTATTACAGCACAAGGGAAGGGTCAGAAGTCTCACCGGAACAACCCATCATGGGGAAAGCGGGAACCGTCGCCTTCGCAAACTACGACCTGTGGCACCGCGCAATGCCCAACAGCAGTGAAAAGAAACGCTATATGATGAAATTCCTCTACGCTCGGATGTCAGAGCCGCAGGAACCGACTTGGGCGAATAAGGAAACCGATTGGGCAAACGGCACGCCTGTGGGACCTGCCGAACATCAGGAAATGTTCCGATACCTTTGGAATTGGCATCGAGCGGTGGAAGATAGCGACACGAACGGAACATCGAACGGTGAATCGCTGTCGGGTTTAATCAGTGCACTTAACAGCACATCGGAATCGACAGGGCTGCAGGCGGCTTACGAGTTGCCTAAATTCCGTGAAAAGGCAGTGCCTGCTTTGGTGCGGTGCCTGCAAGATGAGTCCGAGATGACGCGGCGAAATGCCTGTTACGCGCTCAACGCAGTGGGAACCCCGGCTGTTGAGACGTTGCAGGATGCGTTGAAAGATTCTCGTGAATACGTGCGGGATAACGCAGTAGAGGCACTCGGTGATTTAGGAAATAAGGCAGAACCGGCGGTGCCTGCGTTGGTGGAGATGCTAAAGGATGCATCCGGTTCCGTCCGTTCGCACACGATAGAGGCATTAGGCACAACAAGCCAATCGAGTTCGGTTGCAGTTCCGGGTCTCGTGAAGGCATTGGAAGATCCGCACGATGGTGCAAGGCGAAATGCAGTATTCGCATTGGCGAGAATCGGTAAGGATACCGACGGTGCTGTTGAAGGTCTACAAAATATGCTGTTCGATGAAAATCGCTATGTGCGCGGCGATGCGGTTCACGCGCTTTACCGTATCGGGACACCGGCGGCAAAGGAGGCATTGCTCCACTACCTTCAAACGACGCGCTGGTGCCCGTTGACCTCAAGGGAAAGCACGTTTTAGGTTAGATTGATGAATGCAGTAGGACGAGGTTCTAAACTTCGCCAACTGGAAAGGCAACACCCTCATTGGACGACCGGCGCGGTTCCAAACCGCGCCTACCGTAATGTGATAGGAAAATCTACGTAAAAAATTCCTCGTTATGGGGACGGACATCCACCTCAAAAGTCCACGCGCTCCGTTCCTGCTGCACTAAAGCCCAATAGGTATCCGCAATCGCATCGGGTTCAAGGAGCGGTTCATTTTCACTGAGTTTATAGCGTTGCCGCACGCCCGGCGTATCAATAACACCGTCAATGATCACATGGGCAACATGGATGCCATGCGGACCGACTTCGCGCGCGAGTGCCGAGGCTAAACCTCGGGTTGCATACTTGGCACTACTAAACGCCAACGCGGCCTGCCCTGCCGCGTACAGCAGAGGTAGCCCCCGTAAATATAATATCTCCACCGCCCTTCTTAAGCATTCCTGGCACCACCTGTTTTGAACAGAGGAACCCACCGAGGGTGCAAACGCGCCACGCGCCTTCAAATGCTTCGGGGGTGAGGTCTGCGAAGCTTCCCCACGCAGCATTCCCAGCATGATTCACCAAGATGTCAGGATCTCCGAGCTCTTCTCGAATACGATCAAAACTTTGATCCACCTGTTCAGGTTCGGTAATATCCGTCGGGATCGGAATGGCTGTGCGTCCGGATTTTGCCAATCGCGTGGATAGGTTTTTAATGTAGGCGGACGAGCGCGATAGGAGTGCTACGTTACATCCCTCTTCTACAAATTTACGGGCGAGTGCAGCCCCTAAGCCAGGACCGACACCTGCAATAACCGCTGTTTTTTCCATAGTAATTCCTTTAGGACTGATGAAAATTTGGGAGTTGGTCTACCTTAAGTACAATATGCTCTATATAGACGAAAATTTAGGAATTGGGTTTCACTTGCGGTTCAATCCACCCTACATTCTTCGCGAAAAGAGATGCGATCAGAAACCGCACCTCTTGTGTCGTCTATTCATGTCTAAGGGCATCAATCGGATGAAGTTTCGCCGCTTTCCATGCCGGATAAGCACCGAAAAAGATACCTACCAACGCGCTAACAACAAAAGAAACCATTCCATACATCGGCGAGACAAGCGTTCGCCACTCCCAGAACGATGTAACCAGTTCCGCACCGGCTATGCCGACACCGATACCAATAATACCGCCTACAAGTGCAAGGCTCGTGGATTCTACGAGGAACTGAGCGAGGATATCGGAACGCTGTGCGCCAACGGCTTTACGCAGCCCGATTTCCTTTGTCCGCTCCGTCACAGAAACGAGCATAATGTTCATAATACCAATGCCACCGACAACTAACGATACCACGGCAATTCCTAAAATCAGGTTCGTAAAGGTTTGGTTTGATTCTTCAAGTGTTTCCATGAATTCCGCTTGGTTACGGATGTGAAAATCGGGCTCCTTGTTTATTGGGATCTTGTGTTGCTTACGGAGAAGCTCGGTTACCTCGGTCTCTGCCGCCTCAAGAAGTTTACCGTCATTTGCCTGTATACTGATGCTCGATAGATAATCATTTCCAAAAACGCGTTTCATGGCAGTCGAATACGGAATGAAAACCTGATCGTCCGGGTTTCGCCATCCGCTCGCGCCCTTCTCCTTCATAACACCTACCACATGGAAACCTACATTCT
>CAUJRU010004194.1:0-21150 GCA_963277665.1 Viscum album | reverse complement strand
AAAACCCTAATACTTAAACTCTAAAACCTAAAAGCTGAACCCTAAACCCAAAAACATATTCCCAATACCCGAGTATCAAAATAATAAACCTTAAACATTAAAACCTACACCCTAACCATGAATTATAAACCTAAACCCTATACCTTACCAAAAAAATCCTAAAACCCATCCCCAAAACCCTATATCTGAAACCCTAATCTCTAAACCCTAAATCCCAAAATCTGAAACATAAACCCAAAAACATCTTTCATGTACCCAAATATAAAAATTATAAACCCTAAACCTCAAAACCTAAACCCCACCCCTAAAATCATAAACCTAAACCGTAAAACTGAACCAAAACATCAAAAAACCAAGACCCAAAACACTATAGCCAAAAACACTAATACCTAAACTCTAAAACCTAAAATCTGATCCCTAAACCTAAAAACGTATTTCATATACCCTAATATCAAAACAATAAACCATAAACATTAAAACCTACACCCTATCTCTGGAATCATAAACCTAAACCCTAAAACCTTATAAAAAAATCCAAAAACCTAGCTCGAAAACCCTATATTCGAAACCCTAATCCCTAAACCCTAAAACTCAAATGATGAAACCCAAAACCAAAAACATCTTCCTTATACCGTAAACTCAAAATTCTAAACACTAAACATTAAAACCTAAACCCTACCCCTAAAATCATAAACCTAAACTCTAAAACTGAACCAAAAAATCCTAAAACCTAGACCCAAAACACTATATCTGAAACCTTAATACCTAAAATATAAAACCTAAAAGCTGAGCGCTAATCTCAAAAACCTATTCCCTATACCCAAATATTAAAATAATAAACCATAAACCAAAAAACCTACAACCTAACTCTGAAATCAAAAACCTAAATCCTAAAACCTTACAAACAAAATCCTAAAACCTCTCCCCAAAACCCTATATCTGAAACCCTAATCTCCAAACCCTATAACCAAAAAGCTGAACCCTAAACCCAAAGACATATTTCCTATAACCTGATCTCAAAATTATAAACACTAAATCTTAAAACCTAATCCCTGCCCCTAAAATCATAAAACTAAACCCTAAAACCGAACCAAAAAAACCTAAAACCTAGAACCAAAACACCATATCCAAAACCCTAATACCAAAACTCTAAAACAAAAAAATCTGAGATCTAAACCTAAAAACCAATTCCCTGTACCCGAATATCAAAATAATAAACCCTAAACCCTAAACCAACACCCTAACCCTGAAATCATAAACCTAAACCCTAAAACCTCACCCAAAACATCCGAAAACCAAACACCAAAACCCCATATTCGAAACCCAATTCTCTAAACACTGAAACCAAAAAAGCTGAACCATAAACCCAAAAACATATTTCCAATACCCTAACCCCAAAATTCTAAACCACAAAACTTAAAACCTAAACCCTACCCCTGAAATCATAAACCTAAACCCTAAATCCGAACAAAAAAAATCCTAAAACCTAGACCCAAAACACTATATCCGAAACCCTGATACCAAAACTCTAAAACCTAAAATTTGACCCCTAAACCTAAAAACCTATTCCCTTTAACCTAAACTCAAAATAATAAACTCTAAACCTTAAATCCTACACCCTAAACCAGAAATCATAAACCTAAACCCATAAACCTTATCAAAAAAAATTCTAAAGCTTATCCCAAAACCCTATATCTGAAACCCTAATCTATATCCACTAAAACCCAAAAGCTAAACCCTAATCCCGAAAATTCTGTTCTATACCCCAATCTCAAAATTCAAAACCCTAAACCTTAAAACCTAAACCCTACTACTGAAATCAAAATCCAAAACCCTAAAACCGAACCAAAAAAATCCTAAAACCTAGACCCAAAACATTATATCCGAAACCCTAATACCTAAACTCAAAAACCTAAAAGTTGGGCCCTAAACCTAAAAACTTATTACCTATACCCTAATCTCAAAATAATAAATGCTAAACCTTAAAACCCACAAACTAACCTTGAAATCATAAACCTAAACCCTAAAACATTACAAAACAAATCCTAAATCCTAGCCCCAAAACCCTATATCTGAAACCGAAATCTCTAAACCCAAAAACCAAAAAGCATAAAACTAAACCAAAAAACATGTTCCCTATACCATAATATAAAAATTATAAACCCTAAACCTTAAAACCTAAACCATTCCCCTAAAATCACAAACACAAACCCTAAAACCGAACAAAAAAAATTATAAAACCTAGACCAAAAACATTATATCCGAAAACCTAATACCTAAAATATAAAACCTAAAAGATGAGTCCTAAACCAGAAAACTTATTCCATATACCTTAATATCAAAATAATAAACCATAAACCTTAAAACCTACACCCTAACACTGAAATCATAAACCTAAACCCTAAAACCTTACCAAACAAATCTTAAACCCTAGCCCCCAAACCCTATATCCAAAACCCTAATCTCTAAACTTTAAGACTCAAAAGCTGAACACGAAACCCAAAAACATATTCCCTATACTATAATATCAAAAATCTAAACCCTAACACTTAAAATCTAAACCCTACCCTTGAAATCATAAACCAAAACACTAAAACTGAATAAAAAAAATCCTAAAACCTAGACCCAAAACACTATATCTAAAACCCTAATACTTAAACTCTAAAACCTAAAAGCTGAACCCTAAACCCAAAAACATATTCCCAATACCCGAGTATCAAAATAATAAACCTTAAACATTAAAACCTACACCCTAACCATGAATTATAAACCTAAACCCTATACCTTACCAAAAAAATCCTAAAACCCATCCCCAAAACCCTATATCTGAAACCCTAATCTCTAAACCCTAAATCCCAAAATCTGAAACATAAACCCAAAAACATCTTTCATGTACCCAAATATAAAAATTATAAACCCTAAACCTCAAAACCTAAACCCCACCCCTAAAATCATAAACCTAAACCGTAAAACTGAACCAAAACATCAAAAAACCAAGACCCAAAACACTATAGCCAAAAACACTAATACCTAAACTCTAAAACCTAAAATCTGATCCCTAAACCTAAAAACGTATTTCATATACCCTAATATCAAAACAATAAACCATAAACATTAAAACCTACACCCTATCTCTGGAATCATAAACCTAAACCCTAAAACCTTATAAAAAAATCCAAAAACCTAGCTCGAAAACCCTATATTCGAAACCCTAATCCCTAAACCCTAAAACTCAAATGATGAAACCCAAAACCAAAAACATCTTCCTTATACCGTAAACTCAAAATTCTAAACACTAAACATTAAAACCTAAACCCTACCCCTAAAATCATAAACCTAAACTCTAAAACTGAACCAAAAAATCCTAAAACCTAGACCCAAAACACTATATCTGAAACCTTAATACCTAAAATATAAAACCTAAAAGCTGAGCGCTAATCTCAAAAACCTATTCCCTATACCCAAATATTAAAATAATAAACCATAAACCAAAAAACCTACAACCTAACTCTGAAATCAAAAACCTAAATCCTAAAACCTTACAAACAAAATCCTAAAACCTCTCCCCAAAACCCTATATCTGAAACCCTAATCTCCAAACCCTATAACCAAAAAGCTGAACCCTAAACCCAAAGACATATTTCCTATAACCTGATCTCAAAATTATAAACACTAAATCTTAAAACCTAATCCCTGCCCCTAAAATCATAAAACTAAACCCTAAAACCGAACCAAAAAAACCTAAAACCTAGAACCAAAACACCATATCCAAAACCCTAATACCAAAACTCTAAAACAAAAAAATCTGAGATCTAAACCTAAAAACCAATTCCCTGTACCCGAATATCAAAATAATAAACCCTAAACCCTAAACCAACACCCTAACCCTGAAATCATAAACCTAAACCCTAAAACCTCACCCAAAACATCCGAAAACCAAACACCAAAACCCCATATTCGAAACCCAATTCTCTAAACACTGAAACCAAAAAAGCTGAACCATAAACCCAAAAACATATTTCCAATACCCTAACCCCAAAATTCTAAACCACAAAACTTAAAACCTAAACCCTACCCCTGAAATCATAAACCTAAACCCTAAATCCGAACAAAAAAAATCCTAAAACCTAGACCCAAAACACTATATCCGAAACCCTGATACCAAAACTCTAAAACCTAAAATTTGACCCCTAAACCTAAAAACCTATTCCCTTTAACCTAAACTCAAAATAATAAACTCTAAACCTTAAATCCTACACCCTAAACCAGAAATCATAAACCTAAACCCATAAACCTTATCAAAAAAAATTCTAAAGCTTATCCCAAAACCCTATATCTGAAACCCTAATCTATATCCACTAAAACCCAAAAGCTAAACCCTAATCCCGAAAATTCTGTTCTATACCCCAATCTCAAAATTCAAAACCCTAAACCTTAAAACCTAAACCCTACTACTGAAATCAAAATCCAAAACCCTAAAACCGAACCAAAAAAATCCTAAAACCTAGACCCAAAACATTATATCCGAAACCCTAATACCTAAACTCAAAAACCTAAAAGTTGGGCCCTAAACCTAAAAACTTATTACCTATACCCTAATCTCAAAATAATAAATGCTAAACCTTAAAACCCACAAACTAACCTTGAAATCATAAACCTAAACCCTAAAACATTACAAAACAAATCCTAAATCCTAGCCCCAAAACCCTATATCTGAAACCGAAATCTCTAAACCCAAAAACCAAAAAGCATAAAACTAAACCAAAAAACATGTTCCCTATACCATAATATAAAAATTATAAACCCTAAACCTTAAAACCTAAACCATTCCCCTAAAATCACAAACACAAACCCTAAAACCGAACAAAAAAAATTATAAAACCTAGACCAAAAACATTATATCCGAAAACCTAATACCTAAAATATAAAACCTAAAAGATGAGTCCTAAACCAGAAAACTTATTCCATATACCTTAATATCAAAATAATAAACCATAAACCTTAAAACCTACACCCTAACACTGAAATCATAAACCTAAACCCTAAAACCTTACCAAACAAATCTTAAACCCTAGCCCCCAAACCCTATATCCAAAACCCTAATCTCTAAACTTTAAGACTCAAAAGCTGAACACGAAACCCAAAAACATATTCCCTATACTATAATATCAAAAATCTAAACCCTAACACTTAAAATCTAAACCCTACCCTTGAAATCATAAACCAAAACACTAAAACTGAATAAAAAAAATCCTAAAACCTAGACCCAAAACACTATATCTAAAACCCTAATACTTAAACTCTAAAACCTAAAAGCTGAACCCTAAACCCAAAAACATATTCCCAATACCCGAGTATCAAAATAATAAACCTTAAACATTAAAACCTACACCCTAACCATGAATTATAAACCTAAACCCTATACCTTACCAAAAAAATCCTAAAACCCATCCCCAAAACCCTATATCTGAAACCCTAATCTCTAAACCCTAAATCCCAAAATCTGAAACATAAACCCAAAAACATCTTTCATGTACCCAAATATAAAAATTATAAACCCTAAACCTCAAAACCTAAACCCCACCCCTAAAATCATAAACCTAAACCGTAAAACTGAACCAAAACATCAAAAAACCAAGACCCAAAACACTATAGCCAAAAACACTAATACCTAAACTCTAAAACCTAAAATCTGATCCCTAAACCTAAAAACGTATTTCATATACCCTAATATCAAAACAATAAACCATAAACATTAAAACCTACACCCTATCTCTGGAATCATAAACCTAAACCCTAAAACCTTATAAAAAAATCCAAAAACCTAGCTCGAAAACCCTATATTCGAAACCCTAATCCCTAAACCCTAAAACTCAAATGATGAAACCCAAAACCAAAAACATCTTCCTTATACCGTAAACTCAAAATTCTAAACACTAAACATTAAAACCTAAACCCTACCCCTAAAATCATAAACCTAAACTCTAAAACTGAACCAAAAAATCCTAAAACCTAGACCCAAAACACTATATCTGAAACCTTAATACCTAAAATATAAAACCTAAAAGCTGAGCGCTAATCTCAAAAACCTATTCCCTATACCCAAATATTAAAATAATAAACCATAAACCAAAAAACCTACAACCTAACTCTGAAATCAAAAACCTAAATCCTAAAACCTTACAAACAAAATCCTAAAACCTCTCCCCAAAACCCTATATCTGAAACCCTAATCTCCAAACCCTATAACCAAAAAGCTGAACCCTAAACCCAAAGACATATTTCCTATAACCTGATCTCAAAATTATAAACACTAAATCTTAAAACCTAATCCCTGCCCCTAAAATCATAAAACTAAACCCTAAAACCGAACCAAAAAAACCTAAAACCTAGAACCAAAACACCATATCCAAAACCCTAATACCAAAACTCTAAAACAAAAAAATCTGAGATCTAAACCTAAAAACCAATTCCCTGTACCCGAATATCAAAATAATAAACCCTAAACCCTAAACCAACACCCTAACCCTGAAATCATAAACCTAAACCCTAAAACCTCACCCAAAACATCCGAAAACCAAACACCAAAACCCCATATTCGAAACCCAATTCTCTAAACACTGAAACCAAAAAAGCTGAACCATAAACCCAAAAACATATTTCCAATACCCTAACCCCAAAATTCTAAACCACAAAACTTAAAACCTAAACCCTACCCCTGAAATCATAAACCTAAACCCTAAATCCGAACAAAAAAAATCCTAAAACCTAGACCCAAAACACTATATCCGAAACCCTGATACCAAAACTCTAAAACCTAAAATTTGACCCCTAAACCTAAAAACCTATTCCCTTTAACCTAAACTCAAAATAATAAACTCTAAACCTTAAATCCTACACCCTAAACCAGAAATCATAAACCTAAACCCATAAACCTTATCAAAAAAAATTCTAAAGCTTATCCCAAAACCCTATATCTGAAACCCTAATCTATATCCACTAAAACCCAAAAGCTAAACCCTAATCCCGAAAATTCTGTTCTATACCCCAATCTCAAAATTCAAAACCCTAAACCTTAAAACCTAAACCCTACTACTGAAATCAAAATCCAAAACCCTAAAACCGAACCAAAAAAATCCTAAAACCTAGACCCAAAACATTATATCCGAAACCCTAATACCTAAACTCAAAAACCTAAAAGTTGGGCCCTAAACCTAAAAACTTATTACCTATACCCTAATCTCAAAATAATAAATGCTAAACCTTAAAACCCACAAACTAACCTTGAAATCATAAACCTAAACCCTAAAACATTACAAAACAAATCCTAAATCCTAGCCCCAAAACCCTATATCTGAAACCGAAATCTCTAAACCCAAAAACCAAAAAGCATAAAACTAAACCAAAAAACATGTTCCCTATACCATAATATAAAAATTATAAACCCTAAACCTTAAAACCTAAACCATTCCCCTAAAATCACAAACACAAACCCTAAAACCGAACAAAAAAAATTATAAAACCTAGACCAAAAACATTATATCCGAAAACCTAATACCTAAAATATAAAACCTAAAAGATGAGTCCTAAACCAGAAAACTTATTCCATATACCTTAATATCAAAATAATAAACCATAAACCTTAAAACCTACACCCTAACACTGAAATCATAAACCTAAACCCTAAAACCTTACCAAACAAATCTTAAACCCTAGCCCCCAAACCCTATATCCAAAACCCTAATCTCTAAACTTTAAGACTCAAAAGCTGAACACGAAACCCAAAAACATATTCCCTATACTATAATATCAAAAATCTAAACCCTAACACTTAAAATCTAAACCCTACCCTTGAAATCATAAACCAAAACACTAAAACTGAATAAAAAAAATCCTAAAACCTAGACCCAAAACACTATATCTAAAACCCTAATACTTAAACTCTAAAACCTAAAAGCTGAACCCTAAACCCAAAAACATATTCCCAATACCCGAGTATCAAAATAATAAACCTTAAACATTAAAACCTACACCCTAACCATGAATTATAAACCTAAACCCTATACCTTACCAAAAAAATCCTAAAACCCATCCCCAAAACCCTATATCTGAAACCCTAATCTCTAAACCCTAAATCCCAAAATCTGAAACATAAACCCAAAAACATCTTTCATGTACCCAAATATAAAAATTATAAACCCTAAACCTCAAAACCTAAACCCCACCCCTAAAATCATAAACCTAAACCGTAAAACTGAACCAAAACATCAAAAAACCAAGACCCAAAACACTATAGCCAAAAACACTAATACCTAAACTCTAAAACCTAAAATCTGATCCCTAAACCTAAAAACGTATTTCATATACCCTAATATCAAAACAATAAACCATAAACATTAAAACCTACACCCTATCTCTGGAATCATAAACCTAAACCCTAAAACCTTATAAAAAAATCCAAAAACCTAGCTCGAAAACCCTATATTCGAAACCCTAATCCCTAAACCCTAAAACTCAAATGATGAAACCCAAAACCAAAAACATCTTCCTTATACCGTAAACTCAAAATTCTAAACACTAAACATTAAAACCTAAACCCTACCCCTAAAATCATAAACCTAAACTCTAAAACTGAACCAAAAAATCCTAAAACCTAGACCCAAAACACTATATCTGAAACCTTAATACCTAAAATATAAAACCTAAAAGCTGAGCGCTAATCTCAAAAACCTATTCCCTATACCCAAATATTAAAATAATAAACCATAAACCAAAAAACCTACAACCTAACTCTGAAATCAAAAACCTAAATCCTAAAACCTTACAAACAAAATCCTAAAACCTCTCCCCAAAACCCTATATCTGAAACCCTAATCTCCAAACCCTATAACCAAAAAGCTGAACCCTAAACCCAAAGACATATTTCCTATAACCTGATCTCAAAATTATAAACACTAAATCTTAAAACCTAATCCCTGCCCCTAAAATCATAAAACTAAACCCTAAAACCGAACCAAAAAAACCTAAAACCTAGAACCAAAACACCATATCCAAAACCCTAATACCAAAACTCTAAAACAAAAAAATCTGAGATCTAAACCTAAAAACCAATTCCCTGTACCCGAATATCAAAATAATAAACCCTAAACCCTAAACCAACACCCTAACCCTGAAATCATAAACCTAAACCCTAAAACCTCACCCAAAACATCCGAAAACCAAACACCAAAACCCCATATTCGAAACCCAATTCTCTAAACACTGAAACCAAAAAAGCTGAACCATAAACCCAAAAACATATTTCCAATACCCTAACCCCAAAATTCTAAACCACAAAACTTAAAACCTAAACCCTACCCCTGAAATCATAAACCTAAACCCTAAATCCGAACAAAAAAAATCCTAAAACCTAGACCCAAAACACTATATCCGAAACCCTGATACCAAAACTCTAAAACCTAAAATTTGACCCCTAAACCTAAAAACCTATTCCCTTTAACCTAAACTCAAAATAATAAACTCTAAACCTTAAATCCTACACCCTAAACCAGAAATCATAAACCTAAACCCATAAACCTTATCAAAAAAAATTCTAAAGCTTATCCCAAAACCCTATATCTGAAACCCTAATCTATATCCACTAAAACCCAAAAGCTAAACCCTAATCCCGAAAATTCTGTTCTATACCCCAATCTCAAAATTCAAAACCCTAAACCTTAAAACCTAAACCCTACTACTGAAATCAAAATCCAAAACCCTAAAACCGAACCAAAAAAATCCTAAAACCTAGACCCAAAACATTATATCCGAAACCCTAATACCTAAACTCAAAAACCTAAAAGTTGGGCCCTAAACCTAAAAACTTATTACCTATACCCTAATCTCAAAATAATAAATGCTAAACCTTAAAACCCACAAACTAACCTTGAAATCATAAACCTAAACCCTAAAACATTACAAAACAAATCCTAAATCCTAGCCCCAAAACCCTATATCTGAAACCGAAATCTCTAAACCCAAAAACCAAAAAGCATAAAACTAAACCAAAAAACATGTTCCCTATACCATAATATAAAAATTATAAACCCTAAACCTTAAAACCTAAACCATTCCCCTAAAATCACAAACACAAACCCTAAAACCGAACAAAAAAAATTATAAAACCTAGACCAAAAACATTATATCCGAAAACCTAATACCTAAAATATAAAACCTAAAAGATGAGTCCTAAACCAGAAAACTTATTCCATATACCTTAATATCAAAATAATAAACCATAAACCTTAAAACCTACACCCTAACACTGAAATCATAAACCTAAACCCTAAAACCTTACCAAACAAATCTTAAACCCTAGCCCCCAAACCCTATATCCAAAACCCTAATCTCTAAACTTTAAGACTCAAAAGCTGAACACGAAACCCAAAAACATATTCCCTATACTATAATATCAAAAATCTAAACCCTAACACTTAAAATCTAAACCCTACCCTTGAAATCATAAACCAAAACACTAAAACTGAATAAAAAAAATCCTAAAACCTAGACCCAAAACACTATATCTAAAACCCTAATACTTAAACTCTAAAACCTAAAAGCTGAACCCTAAACCCAAAAACATATTCCCAATACCCGAGTATCAAAATAATAAACCTTAAACATTAAAACCTACACCCTAACCATGAATTATAAACCTAAACCCTATACCTTACCAAAAAAATCCTAAAACCCATCCCCAAAACCCTATATCTGAAACCCTAATCTCTAAACCCTAAATCCCAAAATCTGAAACATAAACCCAAAAACATCTTTCATGTACCCAAATATAAAAATTATAAACCCTAAACCTCAAAACCTAAACCCCACCCCTAAAATCATAAACCTAAACCGTAAAACTGAACCAAAACATCAAAAAACCAAGACCCAAAACACTATAGCCAAAAACACTAATACCTAAACTCTAAAACCTAAAATCTGATCCCTAAACCTAAAAACGTATTTCATATACCCTAATATCAAAACAATAAACCATAAACATTAAAACCTACACCCTATCTCTGGAATCATAAACCTAAACCCTAAAACCTTATAAAAAAATCCAAAAACCTAGCTCGAAAACCCTATATTCGAAACCCTAATCCCTAAACCCTAAAACTCAAATGATGAAACCCAAAACCAAAAACATCTTCCTTATACCGTAAACTCAAAATTCTAAACACTAAACATTAAAACCTAAACCCTACCCCTAAAATCATAAACCTAAACTCTAAAACTGAACCAAAAAATCCTAAAACCTAGACCCAAAACACTATATCTGAAACCTTAATACCTAAAATATAAAACCTAAAAGCTGAGCGCTAATCTCAAAAACCTATTCCCTATACCCAAATATTAAAATAATAAACCATAAACCAAAAAACCTACAACCTAACTCTGAAATCAAAAACCTAAATCCTAAAACCTTACAAACAAAATCCTAAAACCTCTCCCCAAAACCCTATATCTGAAACCCTAATCTCCAAACCCTATAACCAAAAAGCTGAACCCTAAACCCAAAGACATATTTCCTATAACCTGATCTCAAAATTATAAACACTAAATCTTAAAACCTAATCCCTGCCCCTAAAATCATAAAACTAAACCCTAAAACCGAACCAAAAAAACCTAAAACCTAGAACCAAAACACCATATCCAAAACCCTAATACCAAAACTCTAAAACAAAAAAATCTGAGATCTAAACCTAAAAACCAATTCCCTGTACCCGAATATCAAAATAATAAACCCTAAACCCTAAACCAACACCCTAACCCTGAAATCATAAACCTAAACCCTAAAACCTCACCCAAAACATCCGAAAACCAAACACCAAAACCCCATATTCGAAACCCAATTCTCTAAACACTGAAACCAAAAAAGCTGAACCATAAACCCAAAAACATATTTCCAATACCCTAACCCCAAAATTCTAAACCACAAAACTTAAAACCTAAACCCTACCCCTGAAATCATAAACCTAAACCCTAAATCCGAACAAAAAAAATCCTAAAACCTAGACCCAAAACACTATATCCGAAACCCTGATACCAAAACTCTAAAACCTAAAATTTGACCCCTAAACCTAAAAACCTATTCCCTTTAACCTAAACTCAAAATAATAAACTCTAAACCTTAAATCCTACACCCTAAACCAGAAATCATAAACCTAAACCCATAAACCTTATCAAAAAAAATTCTAAAGCTTATCCCAAAACCCTATATCTGAAACCCTAATCTATATCCACTAAAACCCAAAAGCTAAACCCTAATCCCGAAAATTCTGTTCTATACCCCAATCTCAAAATTCAAAACCCTAAACCTTAAAACCTAAACCCTACTACTGAAATCAAAATCCAAAACCCTAAAACCGAACCAAAAAAATCCTAAAACCTAGACCCAAAACATTATATCCGAAACCCTAATACCTAAACTCAAAAACCTAAAAGTTGGGCCCTAAACCTAAAAACTTATTACCTATACCCTAATCTCAAAATAATAAATGCTAAACCTTAAAACCCACAAACTAACCTTGAAATCATAAACCTAAACCCTAAAACATTACAAAACAAATCCTAAATCCTAGCCCCAAAACCCTATATCTGAAACCGAAATCTCTAAACCCAAAAACCAAAAAGCATAAAACTAAACCAAAAAACATGTTCCCTATACCATAATATAAAAATTATAAACCCTAAACCTTAAAACCTAAACCATTCCCCTAAAATCACAAACACAAACCCTAAAACCGAACAAAAAAAATTATAAAACCTAGACCAAAAACATTATATCCGAAAACCTAATACCTAAAATATAAAACCTAAAAGATGAGTCCTAAACCAGAAAACTTATTCCATATACCTTAATATCAAAATAATAAACCATAAACCTTAAAACCTACACCCTAACACTGAAATCATAAACCTAAACCCTAAAACCTTACCAAACAAATCTTAAACCCTAGCCCCCAAACCCTATATCCAAAACCCTAATCTCTAAACTTTAAGACTCAAAAGCTGAACACGAAACCCAAAAACATATTCCCTATACTATAATATCAAAAATCTAAACCCTAACACTTAAAATCTAAACCCTACCCTTGAAATCATAAACCAAAACACTAAAACTGAATAAAAAAAATCCTAAAACCTAGACCCAAAACACTATATCTAAAACCCTAATACTTAAACTCTAAAACCTAAAAGCTGAACCCTAAACCCAAAAACATATTCCCAATACCCGAGTATCAAAATAATAAACCTTAAACATTAAAACCTACACCCTAACCATGAATTATAAACCTAAACCCTATACCTTACCAAAAAAATCCTAAAACCCATCCCCAAAACCCTATATCTGAAACCCTAATCTCTAAACCCTAAATCCCAAAATCTGAAACATAAACCCAAAAACATCTTTCATGTACCCAAATATAAAAATTATAAACCCTAAACCTCAAAACCTAAACCCCACCCCTAAAATCATAAACCTAAACCGTAAAACTGAACCAAAACATCAAAAAACCAAGACCCAAAACACTATAGCCAAAAACACTAATACCTAAACTCTAAAACCTAAAATCTGATCCCTAAACCTAAAAACGTATTTCATATACCCTAATATCAAAACAATAAACCATAAACATTAAAACCTACACCCTATCTCTGGAATCATAAACCTAAACCCTAAAACCTTATAAAAAAATCCAAAAACCTAGCTCGAAAACCCTATATTCGAAACCCTAATCCCTAAACCCTAAAACTCAAATGATGAAACCCAAAACCAAAAACATCTTCCTTATACCGTAAACTCAAAATTCTAAACACTAAACATTAAAACCTAAACCCTACCCCTAAAATCATAAACCTAAACTCTAAAACTGAACCAAAAAATCCTAAAACCTAGACCCAAAACACTATATCTGAAACCTTAATACCTAAAATATAAAACCTAAAAGCTGAGCGCTAATCTCAAAAACCTATTCCCTATACCCAAATATTAAAATAATAAACCATAAACCATAAAACCTACAACCTAACTCTGAAATCAAAAACCTAAATCCTAAAACCTTACAAACAAAATCCTAAAACCTCTCCCCAAAACCCTATATCTGAAACCCTAATCTCCAAACCCTATAACCAAAAAGCTGAACCCTAAACCCAAAGACATATTTCCTATAACCTGATCTCAAAATTATAAACACTAAATCTTAAAACCTAATCCCTGCCCCTAAAATCATAAAACTAAACCCTAAAACCGAACCAAAAAAACCTAAAACCTAGAACCAAAACACCATATCCAAAACCCTAATACCAAAACTCTAAAACAAAAAAATCTGAGATCTAAACCTAAAAACCAATTCCCTGTACCCGAATATCAAAATAATAAACCCTAAACCCTAAACCAACACCCTAACCCTGAAATCATAAACCTAAACCCTAAAACCTCACCCAAAACATCCGAAAACCAAACACCAAAACCCCATATTCGAAACCCAATTCTCTAAACACTGAAACCAAAAAAGCTGAACCATAAACCCAAAAACATATTTCCAATACCCTAACCCCAAAATTCTAAACCACAAAACTTAAAACCTAAACCCTACCCCTGAAATCATAAACCTAAACCCTAAATCCGAACAAAAAAAATCCTAAAACCTAGACCCAAAACACTATATCCGAAACCCTGATACCAAAACTCTAAAACCTAAAATTTGACCCCTAAACCTAAAAACCTATTCCCTTTAACCTAAACTCAAAATAATAAACTCTAAACCTTAAATCCTACACCCTAAACCAGAAATCATAAACCTAAACCCATAAACCTTATCAAAAAAAATTCTAAAGCTTATCCCAAAACCCTATATCTGAAACCCTAATCTATATCCACTAAAACCCAAAAGCTAAACCCTAATCCCGAAAATTCTGTTCTATACCCCAATCTCAAAATTCAAAACCCTAAACCTTAAAACCTAAACCCTACTACTGAAATCAAAATCCAAAACCCTAAAACCGAACCAAAAAAATCCTAAAACCTAGACCCAAAACATTATATCCGAAACCCTAATACCTAAACTCAAAAACCTAAAAGTTGGGCCCTAAACCTAAAAACTTATTACCTATACCCTAATCTCAAAATAATAAATGCTAAACCTTAAAACCCACAAACTAACCTTGAAATCATAAACCTAAACCCTAAAACATTACAAAACAAATCCTAAATCCTAGCCCCAAAACCCTATATCTGAAACCGAAATCTCTAAACCCAAAAACCAAAAAGCATAAAACTAAACCAAAAAACATGTTCCCTATACCATAATATAAAAATTATAAACCCTAAACCTTAAAACCTAAACCATTCCCCTAAAATCACAAACACAAACCCTAAAACCGAACAAAAAAAATTATAAAACCTAGACCAAAAACATTATATCCGAAAACCTAATACCTAAAATATAAAACCTAAAAGATGAGTCCTAAACCAGAAAACTTATTCCATATACCTTAATATCAAAATAATAAACCATAAACCTTAAAACCTACACCCTAACACTGAAATCATAAACCTAAACCCTAAAACCTTACCAAACAAATCTTAAACCCTAGCCCCCAAACCCTATATCCAAAACCCTAATCTCTAAACTTTAAGACTCAAAAGCTGAACACGAAACCCAAAAACATATTCCCTATACTATAATATCAAAAATCTAAACCCTAACACTTAAAATCTAAACCCTACCCTTGAAATCATAAACCAAAACACTAAAACTGAATAAAAAAAATCCTAAAACCTAGACCCAAAACACTATATCTAAAACCCTAATACTTAAACTCTAAAACCTAAAAGCTGAACCCTAAACCCAAAAACATATTCCCAATACCCGAGTATCAAAATAATAAACCTTAAACATTAAAACCTACACCCTAACCATGAATTATAAACCTAAACCCTATACCTTACCAAAAAAATCCTAAAACCCATCCCCAAAACCCTATATCTGAAACCCTAATCTCTAAACCCTAAATCCCAAAATCTGAAACATAAACCCAAAAACATCTTTCATGTACCCAAATATAAAAATTATAAACCCTAAACCTCAAAACCTAAACCCCACCCCTAAAATCATAAACCTAAACCGTAAAACTGAACCAAAACATCAAAAAACCAAGACCCAAAACACTATAGCCAAAAACACTAATACCTAAACTCTAAAACCTAAAATCTGATCCCTAAACCTAAAAACGTATTTCATATACCCTAATATCAAAACAATAAACCATAAACATTAAAACCTACACCCTATCTCTGGAATCATAAACCTAAACCCTAAAACCTTATAAAAAAATCCAAAAACCTAGCTCGAAAACCCTATATTCGAAACCCTAATCCCTAAACCCTAAAACTCAAATGATGAAACCCAAAACCAAAAACATCTTCCTTATACCGTAAACTCAAAATTCTAAACACTAAACATTAAAACCTAAACCCTACCCCTAAAATCATAAACCTAAACTCTAAAACTGAACCAAAAAATCCTAAAACCTAGACCCAAAACACTATATCTGAAACCTTAATACCTAAAATATAAAACCTAAAAGCTGAGCGCTAATCTCAAAAACCTATTCCCTATACCCAAATATTAAAATAATAAACCATAAACCAAAAAACCTACAACCTAACTCTGAAATCAAAAACCTAAATCCTAAAACCTTACAAACAAAATCCTAAAACCTCTCCCCAAAACCCTATATCTGAAACCCTAATCTCCAAACCCTATAACCAAAAAGCTGAACCCTAAACCCAAAGACATATTTCCTATAACCTGATCTCAAAATTATAAACACTAAATCTTAAAACCTAATCCCTGCCCCTAAAATCATAAAACTAAACCCTAAAACCGAACCAAAAAAACCTAAAACCTAGAACCAAAACACCATATCCAAAACCCTAATACCAAAACTCTAAAACAAAAAAATCTGAGATCTAAACCTAAAAACCAATTCCCTGTACCCGAATATCAAAATAATAAACCCTAAACCCTAAACCAACACCCTAACCCTGAAATCATAAACCTAAACCCTAAAACCTCACCCAAAACATCCGAAAACCAAACACCAAAACCCCATATTCGAAACCCAATTCTCTAAACACTGAAACCAAAAAAGCTGAACCATAAACCCAAAAACATATTTCCAATACCCTAACCCCAAAATTCTAAACCACAAAACTTAAAACCTAAACCCTACCCCTGAAATCATAAACCTAAACCCTAAATCCGAACAAAAAAAATCCTAAAACCTAGACCCAAAACACTATATCCGAAACCCTGATACCAAAACTCTAAAACCTAAAATTTGACCCCTAAACCTAAAAACCTATTCCCTTTAACCTAAACTCAAAATAATAAACTCTAAACCTTAAATCCTACACCCTAAACCAGAAATCATAAACCTAAACCCATAAACCTTATCAAAAAAAATTCTAAAGCTTATCCCAAAACCCTATATCTGAAACCCTAATCTATATCCACTAAAACCCAAAAGCTAAACCCTAATCCCGAAAATTCTGTTCTATACCCCAATCTCAAAATTCAAAACCCTAAACCTTAAAACCTAAACCCTACTACTGAAATCAAAATCCAAAACCCTAAAACCGAACCAAAAAAATCCTAAAACCTAGACCCAAAACATTATATCCGAAACCCTAATACCTAAACTCAAAAACCTAAAAGTTGGGCCCTAAACCTAAAAACTTATTACCTATACCCTAATCTCAAAATAATAAATGCTAAACCTTAAAACCCACAAACTAACCTTGAAATCATAAACCTAAACCCTAAAACATTACAAAACAAATCCTAAATCCTAGCCCCAAAACCCTATATCTGAAACCGAAATCTCTAAACCCAAAAACCAAAAAGCATAAAACTAAACCAAAAAACATGTTCCCTATACCATAATATAAAAATTATAAACCCTAAACCTTAAAACCTAAACCATTCCCCTAAAATCACAAACACAAACCCTAAAACCGAACAAAAAAAATTATAAAACCTAGACCAAAAACATTATATCCGAAAACCTAATACCTAAAATATAAAACCTAAAAGATGAGTCCTAAACCAGAAAACTTATTCCATATACCTTAATATCAAAATAATAAACCATAAACCTTAAAACCTACACCCTAACACTGAAATCATAAACCTAAACCCTAAAACCTTACCAAACAAATCTTAAACCCTAGCCCCCAAACCCTATATCCAAAACCCTAATCTCTAAACTTTAAGACTCAAAAGCTGAACACGAAACCCAAAAACATATTCCCTATACTATAATATCAAAAATCTAAACCCTAACACTTAAAATCTAAACCCTACCCTTGAAATCATAAACCAAAACACTAAAACTGAATAAAAAAAATCCTAAAACCTAGACCCAAAACACTATATCTAAAACCCTAATACTTAAACTCTAAAACCTAAAAGCTGAACCCTAAACCCAAAAACATATTCCCAATACCCGAGTATCAAAATAATAAACCTTAAACATTAAAACCTACACCCTAACCATGAATTATAAACCTAAACCCTATACCTTACCAAAAAAATCCTAAAACCCATCCCCAAAACCCTATATCTGAAACCCTAATCTCTAAACCCTAAATCCCAAAATCTGAAACATAAACCCAAAAACATCTTTCATGTACCCAAATATAAAAATTATAAACCCTAAACCTCAAAACCTAAACCCCACCCCTAAAATCATAAACCTAAACCGTAAAACTGAACCAAAACATCAAAAAACCAAGACCCAAAACACTATAGCCAAAAACACTAATACCTAAACTCTAAAACCTAAAATCTGATCCCTAAACCTAAAAACGTATTTCATATACCCTAATATCAAAACAATAAACCATAAACATTAAAACCTACACCCTATCTCTGGAATCATAAACCTAAACCCTAAAACCTTATAAAAAAATCCAAAAACCTAGCTCGAAAACCCTATATTCGAAACCCTAATCCCTAAACCCTAAAACTCAAATGATGAAACCCAAAACCAAAAACATCTTCCTTATACCGTAAACTCAAAATTCTAAACACTAAACATTAAAACCTAAACCCTACCCCTAAAATCATAAACCTAAACTCTAAAACTGAACCAAAAAATCCTAAAACCTAGACCCAAAACACTATATCTGAAACCTTAATACCTAAAATATAAAACCTAAAAGCTGAGCGCTAATCTCAAAAACCTATTCCCTATACCCAAATATTAAAATAATAAACCATAAACCAAAAAACCTACAACCTAACTCTGAAATCAAAAACCTAAATCCTAAAACCTTACAAACAAAATCCTAAAACCTCTCCCCAAAACCCTATATCTGAAACCCTAATCTCCAAACCCTATAACCAAAAAGCTGAACCCTAAACCCAAAGACATATTTCCTATAACCTGATCTCAAAATTATAAACACTAAATCTTAAAACCTAATCCCTGCCCCTAAAATCATAAAACTAAACCCTAAAACCGAACCAAAAAAACCTAAAACCTAGAACCAAAACACCATATCCAAAACCCTAATACCAAAACTCTAAAACAAAAAAATCTGAGATCTAAACCTAAAAACCAATTCCCTGTACCCGAATATCAAAATAATAAACCCTAAACCCTAAACCAACACCCTAACCCTGAAATCATAAACCTAAACCCTAAAACCTCACCCAAAACATCCGAAAACCAAACACCAAAACCCCATATTCGAAACCCAATTCTCTAAACACTGAAACCAAAAAAGCTGAACCATAAACCCAAAAACATATTTCCAATACCCTAACCCCAAAATTCTAAACCACAAAACTTAAAACCTAAACCCTACCCCTGAAATCATAAACCTAAACCCTAAATCCGAACAAAAAAAATCCTAAAACCTAGACCCAAAACACTATATCCGAAACCCTGATACCAAAACTCTAAAACCTAAAATTTGACCCCTAAACCTAAAAACCTATTCCCTTTAACCTAAACTCAAAATAATAAACTCTAAACCTTAAATCCTACACCCTAAACCAGAAATCATAAACCTAAACCCATAAACCTTATCAAAAAAAATTCTAAAGCTTATCCCAAAACCCTATATCTGAAACCCTAATCTATATCCACTAAAACCCAAAAGCTAAACCCTAATCCCGAAAATTCTGTTCTATACCCCAATCTCAAAATTCAAAACCCTAAACCTTAAAACCTAAACCCTACTACTGAAATCAAAATCCAAAACCCTAAAACCGAACCAAAAAAATCCTAAAACCTAGACCCAAAACATTATATCCGAAACCCTAATACCTAAACTCAAAAACCTAAAAGTTGGGCCCTAAACCTAAAAACTTATTACCTATACCCTAATCTCAAAATAATAAATGCTAAACCTTAAAACCCACAAACTAACCTTGAAATCATAAACCTAAACCCTAAAACATTACAAAACAAATCCTAAATCCTAGCCCCAAAACCCTATATCTGAAACCGAAATCTCTAAACCCAAAAACCAAAAAGCATAAAACTAAACCAAAAAACATGTTCCCTATACCATAATATAAAAATTATAAACCCTAAACCTTAAAACCTAAACCATTCCCCTAAAATCACAAACACAAACCCTAAAACCGAACAAAAAAAATTATAAAACCTAGACCAAAAACATTATATCCGAAAACCTAATACCTAAAATATAAAACCTAAAAGATGAGTCCTAAACCAGAAAACTTATTCCATATACCTTAATATCAAAATAATAAACCATAAACCTTAAAACCTACACCCTAACACTGAAATCATAAACCTAAACCCTAAAACCTTACCAAACAAATCTTAAACCCTAGCCCCCAAACCCTATATCCAAAACCCTAATCTCTAAACTTTAAGACTCAAAAGCTGAACACGAAACCCAAAAACATATTCCCTATACTATAATATCAAAAATCTAAACCCTAACACTTAAAATCTAAACCCTACCCTTGAAATCATAAACCAAAACACTAAAACTGAATAAAAAAAATCCTAAAACCTAGACCCAAAACACTATATCTAAAACCCTAATACTTAAACTCT
>CAUJRU010004193.1:0-21151 GCA_963277665.1 Viscum album | reverse complement strand
TCGCTGGTGATCGCAGGCGACCATCAACCGCCTGCTGTTCACGCACTTGCACACGCCATTAACGATGCGTTGGGCAATGTGGGTAACACCGTGACGTACACAGACCCAGTAGAAGCCGAACCTACCAATCAATACGCTTCCCTCAAAGATTTAACCGTTGATATGTCAGAAGGCAGAGTTTCACTGCTGGTAGTTCTGAGTGGCAATCCCGTCTATAATGCACCGGCAGACCTCAATTTTGCTGCCGCTTACCAGAAGGTGGCAACGCGCATCCATCTGGGCCAGTCCCAAAATGAAACCGCGCAATTGTCTCACTGGCATTTGCCCGAAGCACACGCATTAGAAGCCTGGGGCGATACACGTGCTTTTGATGGCACTGTTTCTATCGTCCAGCCGTTGATTGAGCCACTCTACGGTGGTAAGTCCGCCGCAGAATTGGTAGCTATGATGCTGGGAGAAGGACGCACGGATTACGACCGGGTCAAAGAATATTGGCAGGAGCAATACAAAGACAGCGATTTTGAAACAGCCTGGCAAACTTATTTACATGACGGGTTGGTACCCGATACAGCTTTGCCCGAGCGATCTGTTAGCTTGACCGAAAATTACGGCACGCCATCGCAGGCGAATGAAGGTCTCGAAGTGAATTTCCGCCTGGATCCCACAATTGGCGATGGACGATATGCCAACAATGGCTGGTTGCAAGAATTGCCAAAACCCCATACGCGCCTCACCTGGGATAATGCGGCTTTGATCGCGCCGGCAACTGCCGAGGTAATGGGGCTTCAAAATGGTGACGTGGTCGCGTTGAGTGCTAATGATCGCTCTGTGGAAGTACCTGTTTGGATCGCACCCGGGCATCCCGCAAATGCCGTCACTGTACATCTCGGCTTTGGACGCACGGCCGCTGGCCGCGTGGGTAATGGCGTTGGCTTTAACGCTTATGCTCTTCAGACATCTGATTCTCCATGGGTTGCATCGAGCGCGTCAATGACAAAAACGGGACAGACGTATCCCTGGCCTGCACACAGGATCACCACAGCATGGAAGGCCGCGCGCTGGTGCGGTCTGGTACTGTTGATGAATACGAAAAACATCCGCATTTTGTACACGAAATGGGACACGATCCCGGTCCCGATGCAAACTTTTTCGATGGCATTCACGACAACGATGGCATAGCCTGGGGCATGGCAATTGATCTAAATTCGTGCAATGGTTGCAATGCCTGCACAGTCGCCTGTCAGTCGGAAAATAATATCCCGGTGGTGGGCAAAGATGAGGTGCTCAACGGACGCGAAATGCACTGGATTCGCATCGACCGCTACTACAAGGGCGATCTGGACAACCCCGAACTTTACAACCAGCCCGTACCCTGTATGCAGTGCGAAAATGCCCCCTGCGAACTGGTCTGTCCCGTTGGCGCAACCGTACACAGCGCCGAGGGTTTGAACGATATGGCCTATAACCGCTGTGTGGGCACGAGGTATTGTTCAAATAACTGTCCCTATAAGGTGCGGCGCTTCAATTTCCTTCACTATGCCGATGAAGAAACACCGAGCTTCAAATTACAGCGCAATCCAATGTGACAGTGCGCGGTCGCGGCGTGATGGAAAAATGTACCTATTGTGTGCAGCGCATCAGTGCCGCGCGCATTGAGTCCAGGGTCGAAGATCGAGAATTGAAAGATGGCGATATTACAACCGCCTGTCAGGGTGCGTGTCCTACAGATGCCATTGTATTTGGCGATATTAAAGACCCCAATAGCCGCGTGGCCAAGCTCAAAGCCCAACAGAGAAATTACGGCATTTTGACAGAATTAAATACCAAACCACGCACCACGTATCTGGCGCGATTGACCAATCCCAATCCGGAGATTTCACAGCATGGGTAGTCCTGCACCTATAAAAGATCCGACGATGCCGGCGCCGGTGCTCGGTCCGGGGCAGACCTATACAACGGTGACGCAAAGACTCAGCGCTATCATCACCAGTCGCACGCCTTTGGGGTGGATTGCAGCGATGTTAATTGCAGGTGGTATCCTGCAATTATTGATGTTGTCTGCGACCTGGCTGCTAATCAAAGGGACCGGTATCTGGGGTTTAAATATTCCCGTTGGCTGGGGCTGGGCAATTATCAACTTTGTCTGGTGGATCGGTATTGGACATGCGGGCACGTTAATCTCGGCTATTTGTTGCTTATGCGTCAGCAATGGCGCAATTCGATCAACCGATTTGCCGAAGCCATGACCATTTTTGCTGTCATGTGCGCCGGTATGTTTCCGCTGTTGCACACGGGGCGTCCCTGGGTAGCGGCTTACTGGTTGTTGCCCTATCCCAATACAATGTCTGTGTGGCCGCAGTTCCGCAGTCCGCTGATATGGGACGTATTCGCCGTTGGCACCTACTTTACAGTATCTCTGATCTTCTGGTATCTGGGCCTGATTCCCGATTTTGCCACCCTGCGCGACAAGGCCAAACACAAAATTTCACAGATCATCTACGGCGTGTTGTCAATGGGATGGCGCGGATCCGCCAAGCACTGGTTTAACTATGAAATGGCCGCGCTTCTCTTAGCGGGTGTATCGACGCCGCTGGTGCTGTCCGTACACTCCATCGTGAGTTTGGACTTTTCCGTAGGCCTGATTCCCGGCTGCATGCAACTATCTTCCCGCCCTATTTTGTGGCGGGTGCCGTATATGCGGGTTTCGCAATGGTGCTGACGCTGGGGCTGCCCATTCGCTACTTCTATGGATTGCACGATTATATCACTGATCGTCACCTGAACAATATGGGCAAGGTGATGCTGGCCACCGGACTCATTGTGGCTTATGGCTATGCGATGGAGCAGTTTTTTGCCTGGTATAGTGCCAGCCCCTACGAAGGCTATATGATGCAAAATCGCACATTTGGCCCTTATTCCGGTACTTACTGGTCATTGATCTTGTGCAATGTGGCCATTCCCCAATTATTGTGGATTAAACGGGTGCGCCTGAGTCCGCTATGGCTGTTTATTATTTCAATGTTTATCAATGTGGGAATGTGGCTCGAGCGATTTATCATTGTAGTGACGAGTCTGCACCGCGACTTTATGCCTTCGTCCTGGGATATGTATCACTCGACGCCGTGGGACTGGGGATTGTACGCAGGCACAATTGGATTTTTCCTCTTTATGATGATCCTGTTTATTCGGGTGATGCCCGTCATTAACATTTTTGAAATCCGCCAGTTGGTAGCAAATAAAAACGAACAGGCGGAAACGGCTTCTGCCGATGATTAAACGGGTGTGATTATGGCTGAAAATTTATACGGTCTTTTGGCTGAATTTGATGGCCCCGACGAATTGCTCAAAGCTGCGAAAGATTCATATGCAGAAGGGTATCGCAAGATGGACGCTTATTCTCCAATGCCGATACACGATTTGTCGGAATCAATGGGTTATGACAAGCACCGCGTGCCCATCATTGTGTTGATCTGTGCGCTTCTCGGTGCCTGTTCAGGCTTTGGGCTTCAGTACTGGGTATCTGTAATTGACTATCCGCTCAATGTGGGTGGTCGGCCCCTTTTGAGCTGGCCTTCTTTTATTCCCGTGACATTTGAACTCGGCGTGCTATTTTCCGCCTTCGGTGCATTGATAGGCATGCTCATTCTCAATGGTTTGCCTCGTCCCTATCACCCGGTTTTCAATGTGCCCAATTTTGAACGCGCTTCTGGCGATGGATTCTTTTTGTGTATCGAAGCCGAAGATCCCAAATTTGATATTACCGAAACCCGTGCATTTCTCGAGAGCCTGAAAGCAAAAAAGGTAGATGATGTCGAACCGTAAATTAGCTAATTGGGTAAAAATTGCCCACCCCGCGAGATGGCTTGTGGTGTTCGCACTCTTTATGGCAATGGGGTGTGACGGCACGACAGATATCGAGCGTTTGCGGCAAGAAATGTACAACCAGTCGAGATTTGAACCGCTGGAAAAAAATACCTTTTTTGCGGATAACCGGTCCTCTCGGCCCTGGATAAAAGGCACGGTTGCACGCGGACATTTGCGTACAGACGCGCATTTATATACCGGAATAGTAGATGGTAAACCGGCGGAGACTTTTCCCTTTCCCATTACGCGCGATGTGATTCTCCGCGGCAGAGAACGCTACAATATTTACTGCTCCCCCTGCCATGGGTATGAAGGTGATGGGCGCGGTATGGTGGTGCGCCGAGGCATGAAGCAACCCCCATCATACCATATTGAGCGGCTGCAAAATGAAACACCGGGTTACTTTTTTGATGTCATGACCAATGGTTTTGGCGCAATGTATAGCTATGCATCGCGTATCAAACCGCGGGATCGATGGGCTATTATAGCCTATATTCAGGCGTTACAACTGAGCCAAAACGCCACGCTGGACGATGTCCCTGCCGATGTGCGTCAGCGGCTTGAAAACGAGTAGGATATTATGGCTACTAAATCCTTTGACCATCCATTTGTAGATAAAGTGCAACAAAGAGGCCTGTTGGCAGGCGCCTGCGGTGTGGTGCTTTTATTTATTCTTGCTTTTGCCGACTCTCAGCAATTTTTCCAATCGTATCTCGTTAGCTATATCTACTGGTTGGTCATATCTCTGGGCTGTCTGGGATTGCTGATGTTGCACCATCTGGTCAGTGGACGGTGGGGATTTGTCATTCGGCGGTTATTGGAATCGGGCGCGCGCACACTGTGGCTCATGGCTGTCCTGTTTATTCCCATTGCACTTCTGGGTATGCATCATTTGTACGAATGGACGCATACAGATGTCGTAGCCAAAGATCCAATTTTGACCTTTAAGAAACCGTATTTGAATGAAACCGGATTTTATATTCGCGCGGTCGTTTATTTTGCCCTGTGGCTGCTCTGGATGTTTTTGCTAACGAAATGGTCGCGCGAGCAAGATGAAACTGGTGAACCCGGTCTAAAAAGCCGGATGATTAATCTGAGTGGCCCCGGGATTCCCATGTTTATCTTGACCGTTACATTTGCGGCAACCGATTGGGTCATGTCTTTGGAACCGCACTGGTTTTCGACGATCTATGGCTTAATTTTTGTGGTGGGTGGCGCACTGGGTGCCATGGCCCTGTGCATCTTGTGGGTGATCAAATTAAAGGATGTCGAGGTCTATCGAGAAGTTGATGCATTCAAATATTTGAGCGACCTGGGCACCCTGATGTTTGCATTTACATGTCTGTGGGCTTATGTGAGTTTTTCCCAGTTTTTGATTACATGGTCTGGCAACCTGGCCGAAGAAGCCCCCTGGTACATTCGTCGATCGCATGGCGGTTGGCAATATGTAGGGACAGCATTAATTATTTTTCACTTTTTTCTACCATTCTTTTTATTATTGCAGCGGGCGATCAAACGCCGCGCCGCGCTGATGACGGTTATCGCAATTTTTATGTTGATTATGCGCTATGTCGATCTTTATTATTTTATTACACCGGCTTTTGGGCACGGTGGTGCCAGTGGACTGTATCGCTACGTCGCAGATGTGCTGACATTTGTCAGTATTGGCGGCTTGTGGTTGGGATTTTTTGCGATGCAGCTAAAAGGTGTGCCGTTGCTGCCATTGCACGATCCGCGCATGGCAGAAACCTTTGCCGGAGAAGGTCACTGATATGGCAGAAAAGCACAATGCCCGCGAAAAGGGCTACGAAGACTATCATCTCAACATTGGCCCTATTCTCGCTGCCACTGCTGGAATTATAGCTATAGCCATTTTTCATTGCTATGTGGGCCATGTTTCTCGGTCTGGAACAAGCTGTGATTTATATGACAGAGGATCCGCCGCCCATGGCTGCACATCAAAAACCCTATCAGGGACCGCTGATCCAAACTGTACCTTCTGCTGAACTGACGCAGGTGCGTGCCGAAACCAATCGCACACTTACCGAATACGGTTGGATTGATAGGGATGCCGGGGTTGTGCATCTTCCAATTGAGCGGGCAATAGACCTGGTGCTCGAACGCGGGCTCCCGGTGCGAGAGTAAAACATGCGCGTTTTATTTTGCCTGTATGGTGCTGATATATCTGAACAGTAATGTGCAGGCGCAGGACCTTACCCCAAATCCCACAGTACTGGATTCCGTTGGAATTGAACAGAAATTGGGCGCATCTGTGCCAGCAAATTTGAAGTTCCGCAATGAATCGGGTGCAGATGTTATGCTGACGCGATATTTGGATGATCTCCCCGTTATTTTGGTGCCCGCATATTATGAATGCCCCATGTTGTGTACACAAATTTTGAATGGTTTGTTGTCGGGGTTGCGGCCCGTTTCTCTCAATGCCGGACGAGATTTTGTGGTGGTGACATTTAGCATTGATCCCGATGAATATCCAGAATTAGCAGCGGCAAAAAAGGTGAATTACGTCGATGGATACGGTCGAGAAGGCGGAGAAAATGGATGGCATTTTCTCACGGGAGACCAGGCATCGATCAACGCATTAACCCAGGCTCTTGGATATCGCTATATATACGATCCCGAAACAGACGAATACGTTCACGCCAGCGGGATTGCAATTTTTGACACCCAAGGGGAAGATCGCTCGGTATCTGTTTGGGGTCGAATTTGCGCCGCGGGATTTGCAACTGGGGCTTTTGGAAGCCTCGCAAGATCAGATCAGCTCTCCCATTGATGCGATTCTGCTTTATTGTTTTCAGTACAATCCATTGACAGGCAAATATACGCTGGCAATTTATCGGTTGGTTCGCGTTGCTGGTGTGATTACTGTAATTTGTATCCTGACATTTATTTTTATTATGGTGCGCCGGGAGCGGTCGCCATTGCAGGCAAATTAACGCTTCAAAACAAGTCCATTGGACCTCTAACTTTTGAGTTGGCACATGCAGACTGATTTTCCTCTTTTTCCAGATCAAGCTTCGAGTTTTGCCTTTCAGGTTGACGCGCTTTACTTTGGTATTTTGGCACTGTGCGTGTTTTTCGCGCTCTTAGTTGTCATCCTGGTGGTTATTTTTGCGATTAAGTATCAGCGCAAATCGGACGACGAAGTGCCGCGACAGATTGCGGGGCATCTCGGCCTCGAGATATTTTGGACTGCCATTCCAGCGGTGCTCGCACTGGGGGTATTTGTGTGGGCAACCGTCTTATACTTCCATCTAATTACACCCCCGCCAAACGCCATGGAAATGTATGTGGTGGGCAAACAGTGGATGTGGAAATTGCAACATCCTGAAGGGAAAAAAAGAGATTAACGAATTACACGTGCCACTGGGTGAATCGGTGCGCTTGACCATGACATCAGAAGATGTGTTGCACAGCTTTTATATTCCCGCATTCCGCGTCAAAAAGGATGTGGTGCCCGGGCGATATACCAATTTGTGGTTTTAAAAGCGACGCAGGTCGGTTCGTATCATCTGTTTTGCGCCGAATTTTGCGGCACCGAGCATTCGCGTATGATTGGTTACAGTACACGTTTCTGGAGCCTCAAGATTACGAGGCCTGGTTGACTGGTGGGACTGCGAATGAGCCAATGGAAGTGGCCGGAGAAAGATTATTTGAACAATACGCCTGTCATACCTGCCACAAGACGGACGGGACAGGACGCGGTCCATCTCTGGCGGGTCTCTTTGGAAAAACAGTGGCTCTGGAAGGCGGCGGTAACTGCATTGGTTGACGAAGCCTATATTCGGGAATCGATTCTGAACCCTTCCGCCAAGATCATGGCCGGATACAAACCCATTATGCCAACTTTCAAAGGTCAGATCAGCGAAGAAGGAATCATTCAGTTAATCGCCTATATCAAATCGCTGAAAGCCCCCGAACTCACGAGTATGGAGTGATGCGTCATGGCAATCACCGAGCAAGATGTTCAAGCGTCTGAAGATGCGCCGAGCGTCAATTATCTGAATAACGGTTATGGCTTGAAGTCCTGGCTGTTAACCAGGGACCACAAGCGCATTGCCGTTTTGTACATTATTTCAATTTCTATCTTTTTCGCTCTGGGCGGGTTATTTGCCAGTCTGGTTCGCTTTGAACTGATGACCCCCGAAGGCGATTTGATGTCTTCGGATACTTATAACAAAGTTTTCTCAATGCACGGCATCATCATGGTCTTTTTCTTTCTGGTGCCGTCCATTCCCGCAACCATTGGCAACTTTTTAGTCCCCATAATGGTCGGCGCAAAAGATCTGGCTTTTCCGCGCATCAATCTCTTGAGTTGGTATGTTTATGTCGTTGCGGGGATTTTGGGAACAATTGCCGTAGTCGGTGGCGGCGTTGATACGGGTTGGACTTTTTATACGCCGTATAGTAGCACTTATTCAAACTCAAATGTGATTCTGGCCGCTATGGCCGCTTTTATGGCGGGTTTCTCGTCCATTCTGACGGGACTCAACTTTGTGGTGACGATCCACACCATGCGCGCGCCAGGGATGACCTGGTTCCGCCTGCCGCTGTTTGTCTGGTCGCATTATGCCACCAGTTTGATTATGTTATTGGGCACACCCGTTATCGCAATTACGCTGGTGCTGCTCATGCTCGAACGCGGATTTGGATTTGGGTTTTTCGATCCGAACCTCGGTGGCGATCCCGTTTTGTTCCAGCATTTGTTCTGGTTCTATTCGCATCCAGCCGTTTATATCATGATCTTGCCTTCAATGGGCGTGATGAGCGAAATGGTGGCTGCTGTTGCGCGCAAGCGCGTCTTTGGATATGAATTTGTCGCGTTCTCAAGTGTAGCCATTGCAATTTTGGGCTTCCTGGTATGGGGACACCACATGTTTGTGAGCAGCCAATCGACGTATGCCGGCATGGTGTTCTCCATCATCACATTTCTCGTAGCAGTGCCCTCTGCGATCAAAACATTCAACTGGACAGCGACCTTATACAAAGGGTCAATTGTATATGATACCTCAATGTTTTACGTATATGGGTATCTCGGTTTGTTTTTGGTTGGTGGTTTAACCGGACTGTTTTTGTCGAGTATGGGCCTGGACATTCACCTGCACGACACGTATTTTGTGGTCGCGCACTTCCATTATATTATGGTTGGCGGCCAGGTGATGGGATATCTGGGGGGCATGCACTTCTGGTGGCCGAAAATTACGGGTAAAATGTTTCCCGATATTTGGGGCCGCGTTTCGGCCCTGCTGGTATTTCTCGGTTTTAATCTGACGTTTTTCCCACAGTTCATTCTGGGGTATATGGGCATGCCGAGGCGTTATCACGTCTATCCCGACGAATTTCAGGTCTTGAATGTGGCATCGTCTCTGGGCGCGTCAATTCTGGCTCTGGGGTATCTGGTTCCCGGCGCGTATTTGACATGGTCAATTTTTAAGGGACCAAAAGCACCTGATAACCCCTGGGGCGCCAAAGGCCTGGAGTGGGAAACGACTTCCCCACCGCCCACATTTAATTTTGAAGAAACGCCTCTCGTGACAGAAGAAGCCTATGAGTACGGACCAATTGAGGAGCACTAATGGCCGATCACGCACTACATCACGATCACCCGCACGGACTGGCTCACCAGTTCGAGGATATGCCGCAACAGAAAGAATCCGCTGTCATTGGCATGTGGAGCTTTCTGATCACAGAAATTTTGTTTTTCGGCGGCTTTTTTGCGACGTATCTGATCTACCGTTCCTATTATCCCGAGGCATTTTTTGAAGGCAGTAGTCACCTGGATATTCCTCTGGGAGCATTTAATACCATAGTATTGATTGTCAGCAGCCTGACAATGGCGATGGCTGTACACAAGTCGCATGAAGGCAATAAAAGAGGGATACTGGTCTATCTGACTCTGACCGGAATATTAGGGCTTACCTTTTTGGTGGTCAAATATTTTGAATACTCCGCAAAAATCGAGTACGGTTTGGTCCCCGGCCTGGCCTGGCATCCGCACGGTGAAAACTCGCCCCAACTGGCTCTCTTCTATTCTCTGTATTTCGGAATGACCGGAATGCATGCCCTGCATATGATTATTGGTATTGGCCTGTTGATCTGGGTATTTGTTAAAACTGCACAGGGGACGTACACGGCTGAATACAACGCCCCTATTGAAATATTTGGTCTGTATTGGCACTTTGTCGATATTGTCTGGATCTTCCTATTTCCACTGCTCTATCTTCTCGGCTTACAGGGAGGACACTGATGGCTGATGATCACCACGGCCCGACTGTACGCATTTATCTGGCGGTATTTGCCTCCTTGATGTTTTTAACCGCGCTAACGGTTTGGGTGGCTTATCAAGAATTGGGCATGTTTAATGACGTGGTAGCACTGGGTATCGCCTGCACAAAAGCCACGATTGTGATTCTGTTTTTTATGCACGTCAAATACGCCAGCCGATTGACCTGGTTGCTCGCAGGTGCAGGCATCCTGTTCTTGCTGATCCTATTTGCCTTTGCAATGGCAGATTACGTCAGTCGCGGCTGGTTGGGCATGCCGGCGAGCCACTATTTGCAGTAACAATATCACAGATAAAAAGAGAGCGGAGAAATCTACTGGATTTCTCCGCTTTTTTTATGGCTCTACTTATTACAGCGGCGGTGTGTGCATGCGGTGGCCTTGCCCCAAAAAAAAAGAAAATATCCAGAACAAAAGAAACCAGAACACCCAGCGTATAGCCCATGAGGACGCCAAAAATAAAAACACGAGAGCGGTTAAAAAGCTCAATACCGCCGACTTTGAGAACAATTATTTTCATCAGCCAGGCGATAAATACCGAAAAAAAAGGACGCGCGGGTGGGATACTGGAGGGAAACGGTGAATCCCACCGGGTGCAGAGGCCACCAGGAAAACCGCTGGTTCAGAAAAAATCAGCAGCAGAGTCATCGCTGCTCCGAAGGTTCCGAAGCCCAGGTCCCACCACTGCCTTTCAGCATCTGGACGCCCTTTGATATCCGAAACAGTATAATTAAAAAAGGCCCGGCTGCCTCGCGTATAACTGTAATCTCCAAAATTCTCAGCTCCCGGCCCGTAATAACCCAGAATAAGGGTAGTAATCACAAAGGCGAAAATTGATAGAATTCCGCCAATGAGAATTGCCCCTCCCAATCGGCGTCTTTGAGGATCGGTTGTGGTCGCCAGCCCTGGCGGCATTCACCGCACCTGGCATCGCAAATCCCTTTGCATTGCCGTAAAGCGTGCCCATCTGGTTCAGAGCCGCAATCGTCGTATCATCCATATTCCAGATACCGATCAATCCCTTAACGGGTCCGGTAGGTCCCGAACCCCGTAAAGACACCAATCCGCTGAGCGCCACGATCTTGGCCATCCCCAAATAGAGAATCAGGCTAAAAAAACATAAATGCCACGGCCACCCCCGGATTTCATCCGGGTTTTGCAGAGCCAAAAAAAAGATGAAAAGGCTGGCAAGGACGAAACCGAAGGTTGCTGTGCGATAGGAGAGCAGTTCACTCGAATCATCTACCTCGCGGCCTTTTCCAATTGCTTTGCGCCAGACATCGCGGATGTGACCGCGTGCGATCCAGAGGCTCCACAGCACAAAAACCATCAGGCCGTAATTGTTCTGAGAGATCACCCCCGAACCATAGCCTCTTGGACCAAACCCGATACGGTTGGAAATGCCTGCCTGCAACATGCCCAAAATGTGGAAAAGCCACATCGACAAGAGAATTTCCAGGGTGGTGAAATACGCGAAACAAATGACGTAGAAATCGAACTGGAGAAAGAAAGGCATAAATCCCCGTCCGATGGGGAGCAGTGTTCTAATATTGAGAAACGCGAATGTGGGAAGGCCCGGAAAGAAGTGGCCTGCTGTATTCCAAAAAAGCATAATTGCCGGAATCGCAAACCCGATCCAGAAAAGGGGCAGGCCGAAAAATTGAGGCAGGTTTCGTCTGGGACCGGGATTCTCTACCAGCATCAGCGAAAGCTCGACAAAGGGAAATGCCAGACGCTCGCTTTCCGACCACTGTTTTCTCAAAATGACTGAGAGACAAAAACAGGCCAGCATGATCGCAATGAGCAGACTGAACCACCAGAAGATCGGACCAACCCATATCTCCCAGGGCAAAGGCACACCGGGAACCAGCCCGCGATAGAACATTCCAACGCCATCTCCGGCATTGCTGGGGAACAACCAGCGCTGCAGGTTGGGCAGCGTGTAGGTGGGCCATTCATTTTCCGGGGAAGCGTAGTAATCCGGAGCCGAGATCACGGCTACAAATCGCTGGGCGAGGGTGGGCACTGTTGTGCCGAGAAACCCAATAGCGAGCACGCGGCAGCCATATCCCGCCGCGTCAAAGCGAGGTGGGGAAATCGCCTTCGAACGAGGGGATTGTAGAGATAGCCCAGGAGCAGAATCCCCACCAGCAAGGCAAAGGGCATTTGGCTGTGTGTGAATGAGGAAGAGTGGATCAAGTAGCGGGAGATAGGGTCGAAACCGTTGATGCAAAATGTGAGCACTACCCCCAGGCCAATAGCGCCCGGGCGCACCGATGACGCTCGCTCTCTCGAAGATAACAGGTGTGCTTGTAAAGGATTGCTCATTGTTTGCACACAGGGCAAGAAGTCATAAAAAATAGCCCCCAGCGAAAAACTGAGGGCCTCCGTACTCAACGCGTTCAACCTATTCCTGGTGAAGTGTAGGCGAACGTCTCGGCGCGGAAAATTGCTCTTCCGTAAGCGGGACGGCCTGCTTCTGATAAACCTGCACCCGATAGGAGCCATTATCCGCTACAAACATCAGTCCATCTCCATTGACAGCCACCCCTCCCGGACGTCGAAAGTACTTTTGCGGCTCGAGGTCTGCCATATCCCTCAGGCGATTTGGACCGGCATTTGTCATCATATATTCAATTGCGACCGTTGACAGGGTTGCATCCCCCAGGAATTTCTGCACGTACCTCGACTCGGAATTGAACAATTGTACCCGGTCATTTCCCGAGTCCGAAACATAAATATCGCCATGCTCATCTACGGCCACACCGGTCGGCCTATTTAGCTCCCCATTTCCACTACCCGACTTCCCGAACGCGAAGATAAACTCTCCATCACCAGTGAACTTCTGGATTCTATCATTCCGCCAATCTGCGACATAAACATCGCCCAGTTCATCCACTGTGAGCCCCCAGGGCATGTTAAACTCGCCCTCCCCATCGCCAAACTTCCCCCATTTTGAGATAAATTCACCATCTTTGGTAAACTTCTGGACTCTGTGGTTCAGGCTGTCAGCAACATAGATATTCTCTTCTGCATCGAAGGCAATACCCGCCGGACCGTTCAGTTGTCCATCGCCATCGCCGTACACACCCCATTTCCCCAACTCTTTGCCATCTTTGTCGAAAGACAAAATACAATGCACGGCCTCGTCGGAGACATAGAGATTCTCCTCGCTATCGGCAATAATTGAAACCGCCCACGTAAGCCCACGGCCAACGGTACCCAGGTCTTTGTCATCGATATGGTACTTCCTGATCGTCGATGCATCTCTGTTCCGACACAATATGTAGAGACAGCCTTCCTCGCCCAGAGCAATATCGATCGGAAAATTCGTCAGCCGCCTCATACCCAGAGTCTTGTAAAATGGAAACCCTGCCCGCAATAGGCCATAAGGTCTGCCCATGATTCACCTCCCTTTTCAATATCACACGGCCTCTTTGAAAGGCTGGATCTGTTCAAATGTCCCATCCACAATCGGGGTGGCGTCCATCCCCATCCATTGCTCCAGGAGCGTTGCGTATATGCCGCGGAAGTCAATTGTATGCTCAAGGTCTTCGCCATTGGCCCATCGAGATGGGTCAAGAGAGGGATATTCTGCGTATAGTCCGCCATTCACACCATCACCGATGATAAATGCACCGCCACCTGTACCGTGGTCAGTGCCACTGGCATTATCCCTCATACGCCGCCCAAACTCTGAGAAAACGAGCATGACAATTTCCTGTGAGGCATTGTGGTTTCGCAAATCCTGGAAGAAATCGCGGATTGCTTCCGACAACTCCGTCAACAACTTGGGATGTGACGGCATTTCATTTGCATGGTGGTCATAGCCCCCGTGCTGCGTGTAAAAGATCCTTGTGCCGAGACCGGCAAGGTGAACGCGCGCGACATCCCGCAGTGCCTTCGCAATCGAATTGCTTCCGTACTCCACATCGGACTGATACATCGCCGGAGCCTTCTTCAACTCATCGGAACCTCTGATGACATCCAGGCCCGTCTGCGAAAGATAATCCATCACCACACCCGTACCAATCGCGGGTTCGTACATAGTCTTGAATATTTCAATCGCCTGCATTCGCTGTGGATCTTCCTTGATACTGGTCATCAATCCGTAATTGTCGAGATCGTCAACAGATGTTACGGGAACGCCGGAAACAGCCAGCGCTCGGGAAAGTCCTTTTCCAAAGTTAATGCCCGTCAAGACATTCTCCCCCTTCGGATCCAGATCCCGAACCACTCTGCCCAGCCAGCCTTCAGTACCGATATCTATGGGTTCACAGGTGTGCCAGACATCCATAGCCCTGAAATGCGATCGGCTCGAATCGGGATACCCGATACCCTGCACAATCGCCACATCACCCTGCTCAAACATCTCCTTCAGGGGCACCGTATTGGGATGCCAGGCCAGCGTGTCGTTCATCGGCAAAACCTCATCCTGCCGAAGCCCCACAATGGGCCGGCAATCGTGGTATATGCCGTTGGTATAAGGGATAATCGTATTCATGAAGTCATTGCCGCCCTTCAACTCAACAATGACGAGGACCCGATCTCTATAAGCCATTTTATTCCTCCTTTCAGAACGCTACGCAAATTGATATTCTCTCGAAGCGACAATGAGTTGCAGCATCTGTATCACGCGATCTGTGCTCTCCTCAGATCCGTTGTCCGCAGATAGATCGAGATCGCCACCTGCTTCCGCAAATTTGCTCAAAGATTCGCGGGTCGTATCACTCACGGTCATAGGACCTGCGAGATCCAGACATTTTTCCACGAACTCATCAGGAGCGAGTGCCCGCCCCTCGGCTTTGAGCCGATCGATGATTCCACGTATGCCAGGCCTGGACGCATCGCTTACCTCGCGAACGGCGAAATTCACGCGCTCGGTCAGCGTGCCGCCATCAATCCATTCCCTGCCGGTGTGCCAGCCTTCCACAGTCGGAGGATCCAGCAATTTCTGTCCCATTAACGTGGTAGCACCCGAATATCTTCCCATACCCGGATCGGGACGCTGATAGGTGCCGATCAGTTTTAGAATGCCCGTAACGAGTTCGGTAGGACTTTTCACCTTTTTCCCTCGCGCGTCTTTGAAGAAGTCGGAGTTAAAGAGCGTTCTCAGGATGTGGCGCATATTGCCTTTCGACTCCATAAAAGCATTTGACAGAATTTCAATCGCTTCGGGATCCTGCGGCGGAGTCACATGCCAGGATGGAACCTGCGGCTCGTCCGTGACAAAAAAGTTATAGAGATGCCTGGATATGAATTTGGCGCAGGCAGGCTGTTCGACTATAATGTCGATGATATCGTCGCCATTGAAATTGCCCGTATGCCCCAAGAACGCCTTTTCCCCATCATCGTGGTCTTCCTCAATGAAAACGAAATTCGCATCGTAAAAGCCTTGCGGATACAGAGGCGGCGGCTGCGCGAATGTCCATCCCGTAAAGGCGCGGGCACAATTCTTAATATCGTCTTCTGTGTAATTGCCAACGCCCATTGAGAAGAGTTCCAACAGCTCCCTGCCGTAATTCTCATTAGGCTCACCCTTGCGATTTTCGTTATTGTCCAGCCAGAAGATCATGGCCGGATCTTTGGACAGTTCGATCAAAATTTCTCGCATATTTGAAAGACCCACACGACGAAAAGTATCGATCTGGCGAGCAGAGGCGAGAAGGTGCTGATTTTTCCCCACCCCGGTAGCGAATACGTGATGCCAGAAAAGAGCCATTTTTTCTTCGAGCGGGCGCTTGCTGCGGATCATTCGATACATCCATTTCTCCACATATCCCGCTTCAAAGCTGCCAAAATAACGGTTCAAAATATCCTCATCAACCGGATCACAGCGCTCCGGCTCGACCAGGTCCTCCACGACGTTTTCGTAGTCCTTTTTGACATAGTCCTCCAGTTCTGTTCTCGTGGCCCCAAACCCGGCTCGACGCATCAGGTGGGCCATTAACCCAATATCGGTATTCGACATTGTTTCCCCCTTTGCTGAAATACCTCGTTAATTGTGCTTGCTCTGCCTCTATAATTAGAAGGTCAAAATTCTATTTTTCAATAGTTTAGCTTGAATATTCTCTATGAAAATGAATTTTATAATCTTTACTAATAGTATATCTTCATCTTGTTCAAGAGGCAACCCAAAATTGTCGAGGTCTGGATGCGCGCAGAGAAGTTCACTGGATTTTCTCGCTATTTTTGTGTATTGATAAGAAATAAGACGCCCTACCATAACACCTTCAAGGAGGAAACCATGCGCCGAAATAAGCTCAGAGAACTGCTCGATGCCGATCAACCCAGCCTGGGAACCCACGTACACAGCCCGTGGCCATCGGTATTTGAAATGGTGGGATATTCAGGACAGTTTGATTACATCGAATACGTATCGGAATACGCCCCCTACGATTTACACACCATGGACAATATCGGTCGGGCTATCGATCTATTCGACGATATGTCGGCAATGATCAAGGTCGAGGAAGACCCGCGTGGACATATTGCAAATCGCGCCATAGGTGCGGGTATTCAGAATATTTTATTCGCCGATGTGCGCACAGTAGAAGATGTACAGGCGTGTGTGGAAACCGTGCGTCCCGACACGCCAGAAGATGGTGGGCATCACGGGGTAAATATGCGCCGGTACGTGCGGTTTGGTATGGATACGGGAGGATCTGAATTTATTCAGTCGTGTCGCGATTCCGTTATTGCGATCATGATCGAAAAGAAGGAAGCGGTTGAAAATTTGGAAGCCCTGCTTTCCGTGCCGGGCCTGGATATGATACAGTTCGGTCCAGGAGATTATTCTCTAAGTACGGGCTATGCCAGAGAAAAAGTACAAGAAGCTGAAAAATACGTGATCGAAACATCGCTAAAAATGGGTATCGCACCCCGGGCAGAACTTGGAGACGCCAAAGGCGCGAAGCGATATTTAGACATGGGCGTGAAACACTTTTGTGTGGGAACCGACGTGAGTATCTTAATGCAATGGTTCCGCGAAGAGGGTAAGGCAATGAGAGACGTGCTGGAAAATGCGTAGGGGTACGGGGAGACTTTATTCCGCATCAACCAACTTCCCATCTTTAAATATCAGTTTCAAGTCGTCGTAAGTGAGAACGGTTTTGGAGCCGAGGTCAACGCGCGTTTTGGGTTTGCCTTTCAGGGCGATCACTTCTTCAATAGACATATTCATTTTGAGCAAAACGGTCTCCTCTGCACCTTCTAACTCCGCTTCGCTTGTAGCAAAAGCGACATTGAAAAGACGTTCAACTTCGGGAATCGTGTATTTATCTCTATTGACCTTGAGCCGAACGGCATGGCGAGCACCTGACAGTCTGTCGAGTTCAATATAAACTTCTTTTTCCCTTGCCTCGGCTTTTCGGATTTGAACTTTCGCACCTCGTTGGATCACCCGCACACTCCACCCTGCAAGCTCATCTCTTATAATGATATTCCGAGCTTCTTCGGCAAAATCCTCTGCAGACTGAGATTGGGACTGGCGAAAACCACCTATTGTGGCGCGGTATGAAACTTCCCCATTCTCAAAAACATTTGCCGCATCAATACCTCGAATCCCGTCATTTACCTCTACAAAATCAATCTTAATCCAGAACGTCTTGCCTTTAAGCGCTGCAACATGACTTTTGACATCTCCCGGTTGCGCCTGCACAGTTTGAACTGAAACAATAATCATCGACAAGAATACCACAAAAAAAACGCATCACATCTCTCCAATCTGAGTAGTTCATATCACAACCAACCGGCCACGGTCCACAGCGGACTGAGACGCTGGAAAGGCGCATTCAGCAGACGCTTGCGGTCTGTAATGGGATGACCGCCGTACTGCCGAACAAATTCGGCTTCAAATCGTCGCTCGAGATCTGTCTCTTCCATCAGTGGAAGATCAACCCAGACACTCCCCCTATTCGCGCTTTCGCGAATCGCAATCCAGATCTCCAGATCCCTGCGTGCATTTGCGGGACTGTACTGCGGTTCTGCTCCCTCTGTCACTGCCCTGTGAAGGCTATCGAGAATCGCGGCTTTAGCCACATCGTCCGTCTGGGAAACCTTCTGGTATTTGAATGGATTCTCCCAGACAACCGGTGGATCGGTATCCACGCGAACGGCCGAGAGAACCTGCTCGCCGTCAATCTCCTCAAACACCTCCCGAATCGGATAAGATGCGCGTTCACCGCCGCCATAAAGCACCAACTCATGGCCCGAAAGATGCCCTTCCACCCCTTCGACATCCCAGAAATTGCCACGCGCACCCGCTGGCGACATTTCGTATAGACAGACCACATCATCTTCAAACTCGACAACAGCACTCTCCCACCATCGGCTCGTTTCCTCCACCCCGCCATAATTGCTATATGGCAACACCTCTACCGATTGTGCATAGCCCAGGGCACGGGTCGCGGCCTTGTCGAGAATCATCCTGACCCCGTTGATCCCGTGATAGCTACCAGACGTGTACCAGAGACGCGCATGCGTCAGTTTACCAAGCAACCCTTCTCTAACGATCTTTTGTTTTAATTGTTCCTGGGGCCAGAGCCAGACATTTTCAGCGACCTCCCAAACGACCCCTCTATCCCGGCACGCCCGATCAATTGCATCGCCAATTGCCAGCGTGTGGGCATAGGGAATCTCCGTGATAATATGACAACCGCGCTCAACAGCCGTCAAAGCCATAACCGCCTGTCCATCTGTGGGAACGAGAATAAAAACCACATCTGGCTTTTCCCGATCGAGCATAGATTCAAAATCGGTATATCGCGCATCAACGCCAAAACGCTCGCCAACAACCTGTAACGCCTGCTCGCTATGATCGCAGATCGCGCACAAATCGTAGAGATCGGTCAGCTTGACCATCGTCGCGATATATCCGCGGGCGCGGGAACTTTCATAAGCACCGCACCCCACAACAGCCAATCGAAGTTTCTTCATAGTGTCTCCTCCCTGCTCAAAATCAGATCAATCCCACTCCAGAATAACGCCGAGTGCTTCGTCCGGCTTGTGATAGAGCAGGTGATACGCATCCGGAGTTTGTTCCCAGGGGAGTCTGTGGGTAATCAGTTCGGCGACTTTGACCCGTCCGTCGATCAGCATCTGGGCTGCATCCTGCATACACGCCTCTCTGGGTGTGTCGATGCGGATGCCCGCGATGATCTGCTTGTTCATGAACGCGTCCCCTACCAGGGGCAATGGCGCACCTTGATACTTCGCGATGAGGTGAATCGTTCCCCTGGGTGCGAGCATCTTCTGAGCTTGTTCGAAGGACTGGATGCCAGCGTAGCCACCGACGCACTCGACGACGAGGTCGGCACCCTTGCCATCTGTGAGTTCCTTGACTGCTGCCACAGAGTCGGTCTGGGAGACATTGATCACATTCTCGTGCCCCAGTTTCCGCGCGATATCGCATCGGAGAGGCTGTGCATCGACGACGATCACACGTCCGGGATCGCGTTCCCAGACGATCTGAGCGCACAGCGCACCTACGATCCCCTGACCGAGCACGACAACGGTCTGCCCGGGTTCTATTGGCGAAGTGCGCATCCACATCACAGAACTCGTCGCGAGTGGGAGAAAGGTCGCGGTCTCATAGCTGAGTTCGTCTGGAAGGAGGAAAGCGCGCCGGGATCTATCGGTTTCGCCAGCGATAACGTACTGAGCGTGCGGGGTGTTCGCCATGACGCGCTGTCCCACTGCGAAATCCTGGATATTAGCCCCCACGCCCACGACCTCACCCGCGTCGGAATACCCCATCATTTCAGGACTTACCGCCTCTTCCCGGACGTATCGCCAAAACAGCTCCGACCCCCTGCTGATCAAGCTGCGCTTGACCTCAATCAGCACCTGATCGGGACCGGGTTCTGGCCGTTCGACTTCGACCATCTGCACATTGGCGAAGCCATCGAGCTTTTCAAGTCGTTTCATTCGTGCCATACGGCATCCTTTCAGTTGATATCGCGCAAGCCTTCCCAGTGATCCCACAGATCGAAGGGCAGATCGAACAGGATATCGCTCAGATTCTTGAAAGCAAAGCGATTGACAATCGCCATGCGGATATCTGTCCGACAATTCATACTGGCCGTGTGCAACATATAGTGGTGCCAAAAGCAAACCGTACCCGCAGGCGCGGCGTGTTCATAGCGCGTATCGGGATGTAAAAAACCGGGCACTTTGAGACCGCTTAAATTAGTCAGCGCATGCCCTTGAAAGTATCGGGCAACCTTGAGGTGTGCCCCCGCCCATGTGGTAAAACCACCGCCGTGGGGTAAAACATCGCCGATATTAATGGTAACGGCAACGGTGAAAGTATCCGCCACACCTTCGATAAGATACCCATCCAGATGCCCTCTCGGAGGCTGCCAATCTGTATGACCACAAGGATAGATCATCTTACATAGCCCATTGCCAGGCGGGCGAAGACGTCCCTTACCCGCGAGTTCTTCGGCCATGTCGTAAAGCGGTGTGTCTGTCCTCATAGCCGCGACTGCGGGATGATCGCTACACGGCAGATTGCCTTTTGGCCCCGCATTGATCCATGTCTGAGGATCATCGCGATCCGCCTCGATATATTCCCACACGGCATCCCGCGCATTTTTAAGTAGCTCTGGTGCAATCAAATCGGGTTTGACAACATAGCCATTTTTTTAAAAAAAGCTTTTTCTTCATTAGAAAAATACGACATGACCAACTCCCTATTTATGGATGATTTCTACTCTCCCCACAACTGATCAGTCAACTTCCAATCGGTTATCTGTGGGCGGATCGCCCAAATCTGGAATCTCGAGCAACTCACCGCCTTTGAGGGCTGATTCGTGGGCAATGAGGCCGGGGATCATATAGCGCGCAGCTTCGTAAATATTGTTCGGCGGCGTCTTGCCCGAGACACAGGCGCGAACAAAATCGTCAACCAGAAACTGATGTGACCCATTGTGACCATTGGGCAAACCTCTAAATGCATCGGGCAAACGATGAGCCGGATGAATGG